>CM038226.1:101647624-101879352 GCA_021442155.1 Cymbidium sinense
GACTCTCTCCACCATCAGAACTACCACCTCTTCTCGCTAGCTCCTCTCTACCGGAGAGTTATCATAATATGATAAGGGCACTAAACTTTACTCGCTTACTTTACTTGATTTCTATCATACCTCCACCCAAATAGAAATTAATGAAGAAAGTTATTTCTTATATATTATCTACTGATGCTCTGATTTTATTCCTATTGAAAGCTCTCCAGTCTAAATAAAAAAATAGCTAGTTATGATCCTTTCCTTTTGATTTAGAGTCGACTATCCTTCTATGAATCAATCTGTTTACTCTTGAGATTGACTTGGAGTTAACTGACTCAAAGATCCCATAGAGAGAGAGGGTGTATGCCCATGAGAAGGTAGAACTTTCCACAAGCTCATCATTCCAAGAAGTCACTAGTCAACCACAGAAGGACAAGTTCTACCTCCAGTAGCACCTGATAAGGGTAAGTAAGTCATTGGTTCTGAGTGAGATAGCCTCCATAGGATGCTCCACCCATGATATGCTTATGGAGGACCAAGCCGAGTTGATTACAATGTCCTAGCTCACCTTAGAAAGTTTCTAGCTAAGTTAAGCAATGACACCCTTGTCTTATCCAAAAGATGAGGGAATCTCTAATCAAGGCCTTACTTGATCTAGAGATATGCTTAGCTACTAACTATTAAAGAGGCATGCCACTTGAAGGACATCTTAGAGTTACATTCAAAGATGAAGACTTACTCCTAGGGATGAGCACAACCGCTCACTTTACATTATAGTGGATGTTGGCGATGGCTATCTAGAGTTTTGCTGACCTGTGTATCCAACATTATGAGTCTAAGAACCCTTGCCTACTTGGGATCGACATCTCCAAAATCCAAAAAAGAAAGGATGATGTTGAGAATTCAATGAACAAGCAGAGGGCCTTGTGTGTTTTTTTGGATGTAGGGGTGGGGGGATACTTTTGAGGTGATACTTTGACATTGAGGTATGATGTACTATCTCAAAAGATAGAAACATCACCCTACAATGGACCTAATCATGTAATAAAGACAAGTGCATGATGGGTCTTGAATGTACAGATTTCTCCCTACTTTACATGGATGAATAAAGCAAGGTTTATATTAAACCAAGTTTTAAGTTCCCTATGGAGGCCCATAGTTAATTACATCTTAGAAATGAAATTTCTAAGAATACTCATTAAAGTAGACAATTATCATCTCCAAAGATTTCAAGGTTACTATCAAAGATAGTTTTATTTGGAAAATCAATTGGGAAAGTTTAAGAAGAAGAATTATTTTTGGAATCCAAATAAAATAAGTAGTAAATTCTCATGATACTAGGAAGCATCATGAGCATTCCAATCTATCCTATGGTTGAGCTTTATAATTTTAAAGTTGAAGAGATTTATATGTTTTGAGTTGAAATTTAATTAGATTACTAGGGCTTACAATCCACCAACACAAGGTTGTGGGAATGCCTAAGAGGTGAGGATTTATGCTCATAGATTAAAGAAAAGAACAACCTCAAATCCTAAATCTAGGGAGCTTTAGTATGAAGCTAAAGCATGCTAAATCTAAGAGATAGTGGACATAAGGGTTTTACCTCCACAAGAGAGAATAAATTGTCCAACTTCAGACTTATAACTTCCGGAGTACGCTGCTAACTCCTCCAATGATTTTAAAACCATGTAGTCTGGTCTTGAATCAAAAGATAGCTAGGGTAGTTATTTAATTAGAAAAATATTAAAGTCCTAAACACACTCTCTAAGAGACTAAAGCATGAGTGGTATGAGCATATGAATTAATCTATAGATGAAAAATACTTTCAAATTTTATTTCATTTTATACACATCATTTTGATAGAGGCTTTAGGATTTCTTATTCCTAAATGCATGATGAAATAGGTTATAGGTCAAATCAATTAGAAGAAGGTGTTCTCCACCACAAGGGATGCCCTCACAAGTCAAGCATTCCTTTATCGCATAGGATGGATATCCTTCATGTTCAAGAGAGAAAGAATATGCATGCATGATGTGAAACATACAACCATAGCTATAATCTAAATTTTAATTATCTTATTTATGTCTTAGGCTTTATGATGAGGTTATGAGTTGTTTAAAATTTTTATGAGTGATTAGTTGGGTAGAAAAGTTATTTTATCCTAAGAGCCTAATCATATCCAAGCCACACATTAAAGCATCAATCATTTAAGAAACTATTAAAAGCATGTCATCCTAATGCACAATGTAAACATAACATCAAATAATTATATAAACTATCATAAAAGAACAAAAGGTAGAGGTTGGTACCGTATAACCCAAGAGAGAAGGGTAGAAGCTCTACCCTTATACAACCTAGAATATGAAAGAATAATTATAATTGTATTAAATGCTATGGGGGTTTTCTTTCTTCATATCTACATTTCTGATTTGGTTCCTCTTTTATTTGGATGGTGCTTGCTCCAAAGGCATCACACGACACCCCAAGACAAAGCCTTATGGCCATTGCTCATCCTAATCCCCCATAACACTAATCCTAATTCTAATTGCAAAAATTACATTTATGTGGGTAAAGTAAGTCGAGCTACACCTATAAAATAGAGGTTAGCTAAATATACATATAATCCCAAGTAGTTGTATTTATAATTTGGACTTAGTACCCTACACATAGGTAACTAAGCCCACCTATCCTAACTTGGATTATGCTTAAGGATTTAAGCAACCTATAAAAAGAGCATTCACATTTATTTTTAAGCATCCCCTAAGCATAATCCCCTGTAAAAAACATGATTAGGCTAATATTCCTATCATCAAGTCTATGAAGCATACCCTAACATCCAAATAATACATCATAAAATAAACATACATCACATCATACACCATCCTAACTTAGAGCTATAAGTGGTGACTTAATTCTAATGTGTGTATTAAGGCTTGTGTGGTATGTCTTGTTAGGCATTAGTGTTATATTTTCTAAGTGTAGAAGGATTCAATTTAACATGAAAGGTTGATTTCACTTGAAGTAGTTTAATTGATTTGAGAATTTTAATTTGTGTTTTCTTTTGTTTCATTTTATTACACTTAGCAACTAAGTGTTATAAAGAGAGGAAAAGAGGATTGTCCTCTTTCATCCCTAACTTAAGTCACTTTCTAAAGTATATTAATTTGATTTAGTTCTCTTTAGTGAATGGCTTATTAAATGATTTAATTAATCTTAAGTTCACTTTAAATAATCCTATTCAAAATGAAAGGCATCTTAAGATTAATTTAATTGAATTACTACCACATGACGTATATTAAATCATTCTTTTCCATCACATGTAACATGCATATGATTTAATCCTAAGTATATCTATACATGCAACATATTTTAGCACACTTAAATAATGAATGTATGTGTATGTTTAGAATTTATATTTTAATTGATTGAATTATTTAAACATATTAATTTTAAACTTTATCCAAATTCTTATACAAAAGGACATAAGAATGAAATTAAATAAGCATGTGTAGTTGTTAAACCAAGGAAGTGTGGTATTAAAATGACCTCCTTGGAGCTAGCTAAAGCCTTGTATTCTTAGGATGTCTAGACTATACCCATTTGCATTCAAACATATGTAAATTCGTATACATGAACATAGAAAGTAAGCTCCAAATCATATGGATAATTAATTCAACCACTTAGTCAATTATGAATGCATGCAATTTTAATGTAAAATAAGATTTTCATTCACATACATACATGCATGTACAAAGATATAGTAAAGTACGTGTCATTGTTAAACTAGGGAGGAGGTAATCAAATGACCTCCCTAAATAACTAAAGCCTCATATATTCTGGATGTCCGACTATATACTTTCTCTGGACACACATGGATGTATACATAAATGAGGGAAAGAAAACCATGCAAAGATTGTATTTTTTATTGAATCATTTATATATATGAATTAAAGCTCTATCCAAATTCTAATGTTGAAATACATAGAAATGAAATCAAATGGGTACGTGCCATTGTTAAATAAGGGAAGCGAGGTAATCAAATAACCTCCTTGGGGCTAGCTAAAGCCTCTTGTTTCTGGGATGTCCAGAATATATACCCATTACCATTTAATCTTATATAAATTAACACATGAATAGAGGAAAGAGAACTCAACATTCATACACTTAAGCTATAAGCACATGCATTTCTTATGTATTTATAACTAGCATCATTATTATTCATTTATAAGCTTTTGAAAAATACATTTGGATTTAATAGTGATAATAGCCATGCATATATTAAATTAAATCAACACATGCAAGCTTACATAAAGTGAATCCATTTTATTTTCCTTGATTTTGAAAAGATGGATGCATGAATTCAAATGACATACCAAATTTAACATGATTGGAAGGAGGACAATCAAATATAAGCATGTGATTTTTTTCAACCAAACTAGTTCTTAAGGACAATCAAATCAAATAAGATTATTTAAAGCAAACCAAAGCTTCTTTATTAATTAAGTTTTGGATTTTATTTTATTTAAAGAGGAGAACATAAGTCATCACTTGTTGTTTTAAACCCACGCCCACATTAGTGATTTGATTAAATTTAAGTTTATGGTTTAATTAAGTTGAACCCTTAGATGAATTAATTACTCTTATCTATGTCACCTTAAAGTAATTAACTAAATAATTATGAGCCAACATGATATGCATGGAAAATAAACTAAATGATCCTAGGAAATAAGGGCCTAATGCCATTGGCTCATGATTAATAGTTAATTAGATTAAGGGACTTAATTAATTTTTATTTTTCCACATGTGGACTAAATCTTTCATTAATTGGTTATTAAACACCAAAGATCTACCCCATGATTTAATTAATTAAGGTTTGATGTGATTATGATTAATTTGATTAAGTGATTTAATTAACTAGTTTAACCTTTAATTTTTTTAAAAAGTGAAATGAACTTAGAAAGTCCCAACCTATTCCTACTTAATGTTGAACAAGATTAATAAACTTAACCAATTTATTATATTTGGGATTAATTAATCATTAATCAACTTAAATGAGTAGTTAAGGTTTAATTAGTCAATTTTCCTAATTAAGTGAGCAAATCCCAAGAAAATCATGGAGAGGTCATCACATTAAATTAACCCAAAATTTGGGTTTAATTTCTCAAGTTAAGTGAGTAATAAACAATTAAATTTGTAATTAATTAAACTTTAATTATTCAAAATTAGTTAAGATCATTTTAATTAATTCTCCTCAATACCTTAGAGTATATATTTGCATTTTTTATTTCTATGATTTTTTGATTTTAAGTTTCCCATTAAAAATGATTATTAAACCTACTAAATTAAATTATTGCCACATGGCTTCCACATGGCAATTTGAGATTGGCTACTTAAAACTTATCCACTCAAGCCACATGAGTGATGCTTTCATTGATTTAAGATCGATATTATTAACATTATATGATTAAATGAGATCAAATCAATCATACCATCAATTTGATCATGGAATGGACAATGCATGATCTAACAACCCAAGGAGAGGAGAATGGCTACCATTGCTCACTTGATTCAAGCTTACCTATTTGATCAACTATAAAGATCCCATTCACATTGATGGATTTAATGAAGATCAAGATGCAAGTTTTTAAAAAAGCTCCAACCCATTTTGCTAAGAATTTTGGAAGCATACAGAGCTCAAGTAGCTCAAAATGAATTGAGAAGTTTAATCTAGTAAGTTTTATGAGAAGAATTAGATCAATTGACGCTCATAAGAATGATGACTTGGATGATTTGATCAAAGTCCCATCTGTGCTAGAAGCTTGGAGATGATTCATCTTTAAAGAGGCTCAAGAAGGCAAAAGTTAATTTGAGTTTCATGGAGAAATGGGGAAGTTATTGAAATGGGAGTGTCCTATTGAGATGATTTTTGATTGAGGAAGATGGAAGCTTAGGGATTCTCTGAGGTCATCTGGTAGAGGCTTGAGGAATGATTTTCATTGAGAAAATGAGGGGTGTATACCTCTTCATCTTGATTATGAAGTGTATGTTCTCTATCTGGGAGTCGTGGGTAGGGAGGAGGTGAGTTACTCAAGGTTGGTGAAGGTGTAGGTCTAAGGAGGAATCATGGGTGTCTAAGGGTTTCAAATGAATGGGAGAGAGGTGATTACCTATGGGTCATGGCCAATCTACCATCAACTTGAGTCCTATGCTTAGGACCATTGGGAGAGTAGTCCAAGAATGGAAATGAACACTTACATGGGTGATTCTATGATGCCTTGACCCATAGAATGATCATTGGCATTGATGGATAGATTTGAAATGAGCCAAAAGTGGGAGCCTAACTAAATTAATTGAGGATTTGGTTAGGTTTGGCTCAATTTGACTCATTTAGGTCAAACTAGGTTTCAAGTTCATATGATCATTTGGGATTTGGTTCAGTTGGTTTGGTTTAGTTTAGCCTATTTGATTCATTTGCCAAATGGGTTAAATTGACCATCACCAACTTCAAATTGGGTTAGAGTTGGTTTAGGTTTAGTTGACCAATTGAAAATGATTATAGGCTTTGGTTTCAATTAATTTGGATATAATTTTAATTTAGGCCAACTTAAACCTTTAGGTCAATTTGGGCTAAGTAGGTCAATTGGGTTCAATTGGGTCCAATCATGGCTTTGATCAAGTTCAATCAATTTAATGAACTTGAGCCGGTTGCAAATCAATTACTTATATTTTTGATTTAATTCTTTTAGGTCAAACAACTGGTCAATAGACCAATTGAAGTTGGTTTGAAAAAGGTTTCAAGATTTGGCTCAATTTGGCTAGTTTGGGTTCATATAAGGGTTGACTTGGTCAATTGACTGTTGATTAGTTTGACTAATTTGATTGATCAACCCAAGGTGATCAACATCATGATGGGAGGTTTTGATGGGCTTGGTCAAAATTTGGGTGATGAAGCTTGGCTCAAAAAGTCAAATTGGCCACTTTCAAGTGGACCAATTGGGTTTAGTTGGTTTGATTTTGGATTGAGTTTGATTAGTTAGTTTATATATGGATTTGGAGATATATAAATTAATTGCAATTGTTCAAATGAGTTTTGTTTATTTGAACATTTCAAGTCAAAAGGGTTAAGATGGGTTGATTTTGGTTTGGTCATAGATTTTATTTATATTTGTGAAATGATTGAAGGTATGATTGATTCATGAGAAAATCAATTGATTTGGGTTTTGAATGAAGAATTTAAGTCCATGAGTTGAGTCATGTGCTTAAGTTTGATTTTGATTTGGTTTGATTTAGTTTGTTGACTTAAATGTATATTTCATTTAAATTTATGAAGATGATTGAAAATATGTTTGATTTGTGAGAAAATCAATTGAGTTTGACTTTATTTGATTTAATTTGATTTAGTTTGAGAAGTTTAATCATTTAAAATGTAGATTTATATTAAGAAGATGATTTAAGATATAAATGATTATGAGAAAATAAATTAATTTTGGATTGATTTGGATTAAGATTTCCTAAGTGTCCATGGATAGGTCATATGGCTTAGAAGGGTTTCAAGTTTGGATTTGATCATGGGCTTCAATCATTTGGTTTTGGAATTTGGATTAGAATTTGATGTTTGAATTGAACTTGAGGTTTGGTTTGAGAAGGTGAACATGGATTGGATTTGGTTGTAGGTGGATTATCCCAATCGCTAAGGCATAACCTAATCCTATGGTTAACCCTTCTAAGTATTTAGGCTTAGGTTAAGTGTTTACCTAATTGTTAGAAGTGTCTTATGACTAGGGAAGTAGTGTAGAAGACTCCTAAGTCTAAGATGGGAAGATTGAATCGACTCCAAAAGTGAGGTCAAATTTTGGCTCCATAGTGCCCTTGGAGATAGATGATTGGAAGACCAAGCCAAGTTTCACATTATAGACTTGGATACATCTTTGAACGTTTGCTTGGGAGACCATGGATACATGAGAACAACATAGTTCCATCCTCTCTACATTGTATGAAGTTCATGAGAGGGATCGCCTAATGTGTCAAAGGAGATCTCAACCCATTTATAGTTCATGAGGTCAGCATATATGAGGATGCAACTTACTACCTCCCTCAAAATCAACAATTTGATTCTTGCAAACTTGGCCAAAGTTTAAAACTAAAAAAAAAATAAAGAAAAGAAAGAGAAAAAGAAAAAGAAAAGAAAGAAGAAAATGAAAAAGAAATAAAAAGGGAGCGGAAATAGACTTAGAGGAGGAAGTGGAGCATGACATTAGACTTAGAAGAGGAAGTGGATCCTGACATATGGGTAGGATGACTTGACCTTTATCGGGCAAAGGAAGAGGCCAGTTCAGAGGCAGTCCGAGGGGTGGAAAACTTGATTTTTGGTCACCCAATAGAAGATATGTCCCAACTACCAGGAGTACACTTGGTATCCACATAGATTTAAAATCTAGTTCATAGGATGAGTCTTATATGGTTAGCACACCAACCAACTATTCTTAGTAATGGATTCCTTTGGGGGTGACACTTGAGCCATATAGCGATGAAGATCGGGCTCCAAAGCAAAACATAAGGGTATCCAAGTCTATATGTGAAATAGTTAGGCATCTATTCGGAACCTTAGCTCTAACCCCACTTTCCTTTTAAAAAGCTGAGGGTTTGGTAGTTAAGGAAGCCCCTAAGTCATCCATGGGTGTGAAGACTCAGAGGTTCTTTCTGGGAGCATCATCCTCAAGTCAAGAAGTTGATTTAGAACTTGAGGATGATTCATATAAAGATTTAATAGAATTACCTTTTGATTAGTTCTTACCTTGTGTTCATAATTTAGGAAAGAAAGGGTTAATCCTACATACTTGGTCAAAGCATAGGTTAGAATACCTCAAAATAATATGGAAGAACAAATGCCAAAGCTCTCAATCAAAATTGGGGATAGGATCCAGTACAGTGGGTCCAATCGATGATGATGATTACTATTTAATTATCACCAATCATTTATAATCTGATAGGTTTTTCCAAATCAAATTAACTCATATGAGGTGCTATGCTTAGAAAATTTAGATGATCCAGATGATTTTGAAGTCAAAGATGCATCTCCAGAGTTTGAAGAAGAGATCAAGTCAACCATCAACAAGCTCAAGGAAATCAACTTAGGAAATGACGGAGATCCATGCCCCGACATACATCGCTTCTTGTTGAACAAAAATTGAAACCAATGACTTAGTTAGGCTATTGATTGAGTTTAAGGACTACTTTGTAGGGAGTTATGAAGAGATGCATTGGCTCTAACATAGGTCCATAACAAACAATAGAGCCTACTCCTAACCTATCAAGCAAGCTCCTAGATGCACAGACAAAGAATAACAAGTCATTTATGAAGTCAAGATCTAATTAATGGGCTTCATCCAGAAGAAATATATCCACATGGTTAGCCAAGATCATCCGCTTAAGAAAAAAGAATGGCCAAATTCATATATGCATTGATTTTAGGGATTTAAATAAGGCATGTCCAAAAGATGAATTTTCATTACTAATATTGGAGCTGATGATGGATATTTCCTCATCTCATGTAGCTTATCTTTCATGGATGGCTTATCTAGATATAACCAAATAAAGACGACCCATGATGATGAAAGGAACATTACTTTTAGAACCCCGATCAGAATTTATTGCTATAAGGTCATGCCTTTCAGCCTTAAAAAATGTCGGTGCTACATACCAGCAAGCTATGACTTGAATCTTTGATGAACTCATTCATCATTAAGTTGAGTGCTATGTCAATGATCTCATGGTCAAAAGTAGAGAAAAGGAAGACCATCTCTTTAACTTGAGAATATTTTTTGAACAATTAAGATAATTTAACCTCAAAAGGAACCCCCTGATGTGTGCATTCAAAGTAGCTTCAGGGAAATTCATTGGAGTTGTTGGCCCAAATCCTAGAGGTTACCATTTATAAGATTCCTCAAGGAGAGAATGTTGTAGCATATGCTTTAGCCAATCTTGCCTAGGAGTTGGCATGTTTGAAGGATAAGTCCATATCAATAAAAGTCCAAAATAGACAAGTCTTATCCCTTATTGAAATTGAACTCATAAAAAAGTACTCTCTTGAAGGGGAGGTTGTCATTGCAAAGAAGGATGAGGAGTTATATTGGAGGCAACCATTCATGGATTACCTAAATAAAGGAAAACTGCCTCAAGAGAGTCTCAATCCCATCAAATGAAGCAAAAAAGCACTTTCCTATGCTCTTGTGGATGGTGTCATATACCAGTGGTCTTTCAATGATATGTGGTTACATTGTTTAGACAAGCATGAAGCCCATAAGATATTGATCAAGTTACACTCAGTATTATGTGTTTAGGGTAGGTGTAAGGACACTGAGTGGTTTCCTATCCTTCATCAACACAACATAAATACAAACAACATAGAAATATACAAAATAAACACATATTCTTTATCTTGATCTACTGAGGAGATAATTCCCCACAAAGACTCACTCAAGATTACTTTTCTAATGATGCTACCCTAGTGTGTCACCCTAGTGGTGTTCTTGCTTTGGAGGATGTAAGTCTGCTATGCTTTCCTTTCTTACTTGGCCATTGCACACTGAGGACCACCTTATTAGTTTGGTAGGCCTTAATACATGGCCGGTAAGCTACCTCATGTTGGCTTCGTTTAAGAGGAAGTGAGTCTACTATGATTTCTTCTTAGATTAGCCTTCATGAATTGACCAAGTTGAGTATATCTGAGGTTTATGATACATCTTCTAGTGGATCCTTCCCTCGGAGCTTCAAGTCTGTCCAGCCCTTCCTGGGCTCCGCTAGTAGTCGCCAGTATATTGTCCAGATGATATCCATGATCAATTCCACTTAGAAAGTTGTAGGCCTACATGCTTTCTTTCCAAATTGATTATTGCACATTGATGGGTGCCATAAATTTGTTGGTTCTCACTATGCTGGTTGATTCACTACTCATGTTGATGGATACACCTGTTGGTGGTTCTTACACCTTTGGATACATCACTCATGCAGATATATAAGTCTACTATGCTTTCTCCTTGAGCCACCGCATATAGACTTTTCCGTGGCTCAGATAATGCCCTTATCACACCCTCCTTATGAGCACTATATTTGGATCACATCCTTTGTAACCCAATTTAGACACTACGAGTCATATTGACAGCTCTTTCATAGTAACCATGTTTGGAGAATCCATCTTAGGATGCGATTCTCCTTGTCCAAGAATCATAGGTCAAAGCTTAACCCCTTCTCAGTGTGTTCCCTCGCACACCAATAGGGTTCACACAAACATATAAATAAAATATATATTCACTTGTGGATTAGTAGGACACCCCTAGTGGTACCTTTTCCCAAACAAGCATCCTATCTTTAGGGGAGTTTCAGGAAAAATCCCTATAGGAATCTCCTAACTACTCTTGAGTTGATATAAGTTTTGAGTGGCATTCACTCAGTAGTCTCCCCTAACTCGATTCAATTTATTGTGCTACCAAGTGTCACCCCGTTGTTCCTGCTTTAGAAGATGTAAGTCTTATGCCTTCTTCAAGCACAACCATTGACACCAAAAAGGTAACCCTTAGTTGGCTAGCTCTACCCCACAGCTAGTAGACTATCCCTTTGGATTTGCAAAATTGAGATAGGACAAGTCTAATATAGGCCATTCTCAGTTGGTCCATTGCACACCACATGGTCCATAAATTAAATTGATCAAATTTGATCGAGCTCATATCTCTAGTGGATATGCCCTCAATTTTAAATCAAACTAAACCAAACAAACCATATCAAATCATATGAAATTAAGAGAAAATTAATCCTGACTACTTTAGTTGACATAAGTCCTAGATTCACTCAAGAGTCACCCTAGTTCGTTGATTGTGCATCCAACATGTCACCCCAACTATTATTTCTCACTTTGGAAGATGTAAGTCTGCTATGCCTTCTTCTTAGCATAATCATTGCACACTGAAAGGAAACCCCTTAGGTTGGCTAGCTCAACCCCACAGCCAATTCACTATCCCTTTGGATTTGTAAACCTGAGGTAGGTCAAGGTTGATATAGCCCCTTCTTAGTGGGTCCATCGCACACCAACAGGGTCCATGCATTAACTAAGATTAAATTAAACCAAATCTGATATTCTCCAGTGGAGGTAAATTACACCCTATTCCCCAATGGAGCCCCAAATCATATATAAATATGTCAAAAAAATAAATAAAATTCAAAACCAAGCTCCCAAGTGGAGCAAACTTAAAGCAACTCACCCAGTAGGGTATAAATAAAAAAAATACAACCAAACTCTTATTCCCCAGTGGATACATCCTCAAATAAATCTATGAAATCAAACTCAAATCTTAATCCCCAATGGATAGCCTGAACCTACTTCCCTAGTGAATGGTTCATATACCCGATCCCTAGTGGACTAAAGCCCATATCTCTAGCAGATATGCCTCCACATCAATTAAAACAAAAAAATTAAAGTCATTTTGATCTTAATCCTCGGTGGATTATAGATTCTTATCCCAGCGGATCTTCTTTCCACAAATTATATAATCAAATCAAATTCAAACCTTATCCCCAATAGATTTTCTTCTTCCGTGTCCTCGACAAAACCCCTCACATGTCATGTCCAATGCATGTGTGATCCACTAGAGGATCTCCCTCCATGTTCTTGACATGGAATTCTCATCAAATCTTATTTCTTCTCTTATGCCCACCTTTGATACTTCAACCAAAAGCCTAATAATGTATTCATTCAAATTACATCATCTTAACATTATAATCAACATTTTGTGATTTGTGATGGTGCAAGCTCAAACTAAATATACAATATCATGCTAAACATATTATAGTGTTAATTAATACATTATATTATATTATAATATATAATGTTATATTATAATTAGCTATAATATAATATATAATGTTATATTATAATTAGCTATAATATAATATATTGTCTAACATTACACCTCATTAGAATCACTTAGAGGGAACAAATAACAAGATTTTCTTGAAATATGAATAAAATTCATTTTGGATGTAAAATTATTATTTTTCTATTAGAAATGGTATAAAATAACATATTTTGGTGTTGCTTCTTGGCGTGTGCAATGAATTTGGCCAAATTCTTCCATACAAAAGTAAAACACCAAAATGCATATATATATATATATATGAAGTTATATTGTTATGTACATTTAATTTTATAAGGTTTCATATAATATATTATCTTACATTGTTTTTTAAATGAATCACTTTAAGCAAAAAAAATTTATAAAGTTTGGTTGAAAAATAAACATTCATTTTGGATGCAAAATTTATTCTTTTGATTAAATGACACACCATATCACACCCCCAATGATGTTCCCTAAAGCTTACCTTAAAATTGGCCAAATCCCATCATCTCAACCTATATATAAGTATTTTTATAAATTATACCAATACAAACTCTACTACATCATACTACAACAAACTAAAATATGCTAAACAACAAGTAGTAATAGACAATAGTATGCTATAATGCATGATGCTACACTATGTTATGGAATCTTATATTATAATACATTATAACATATTATATTATATTATATTGCATTTCATAAGGGATTGCTTAAGATAAAAAATTATAAATTTAGTCTAAACAATAACAAAACTATATATTTTAGTTGCATCACTTGCATATTTTAAATTGAAACAGTATATTATGATGCCATGCTCCACCTATTATGAATTTAGCCAAATTCTACCATTTTAAAGTCTAAATCAACATTTTTATAAATAATGCTTTAGGCTCATCTGCATGATTGTAAAATACTAAAGAATTTAAATGTAGAATAATATATTATGATATATGCTATACTATACTACAATATAATATTTATTTTCAACATAAAATCTTACTTTTTAGACTACAAGTGGTAGCACACCTTGGTACTACAACATAATTCCCACTTCAAATTTAACAAATTTCATCATCTAATTTTTAAATCAATATTTTTATGATTTATATCAATATAGTATAGCATAATACCATAATATGCTAAAACATTTCAAAACATCTTATAACATCCAAAAATACATCACTACATGCTCAAATATATGATGTTACATTATACTATCGTATATGGTAATTTAATATGATTTCAGGTTAGGTATTAGGGTATTCAAATCTTTAATAGTGAAGGAAAAGTCTCTTGAAGACATTTCTTTAGCTACCATAACTATATTAGGATTAGGTCATTCTTTGAATCTACTCCTAATGACATCTTTAATCAAGGTTTAAGGTTAGGGTTTAGGGTTAGTTTAGGGTTCAAGGTTTAGTTTTAGGTTTATTTAGGATTTAGGTAGGTTATAGGTTTTTTTTTGGGGTTTATGGTTTATGGTTTAAGGTTTAGGTTTTAGATTTAGGTTTGGTTTGGGGTTTGGGTTTAATGTTTAGGTTTTGAGTTTATTATATTTAGTGTTTAGGGTTTAGGTTTTGTTTGGTTTAGGTTTAAGTATTAGTTTAGGATTTAGGGTTGAGGGTTTTGGGTTTAAAATTTTTTTTAATAAAGAATAAATTTAGATTCAATATTTCTTCCTTTTGATTTGATCAACCAAGTAGCACCCTAAGTTTTTTAAGGCATAAGCAATGACATAGATAATAAATGAGCACCCATAGAGCAAATAAAAAAACCCTAGATAAGTAAAACCATCTATACTGTAAAGACATATTCCAAAAGCAGTAGATCGGATCAGCCATTCTTTAGTTTCTCTAGTTCCCATCAGAACCACCCTCACCTCTCGAGTAGTAGAATCTGCCATCATATCCAAGATCTCTCCCTCCACCACCACCATGGCTGTAACCACCATCCCTTCTCCCGCCTCCATAACCACCACTACTCCAACCACCCCCTCTATATCCACCACACCAGTGATCCCCACCACCATTATTGATAACACTTGCTTCCACTAAGATCTAAGCCTATTGACAATGATGTTCCTTAAAGGTTCTACCCATTCTTAAGGTTTAGGTTAGTTTAGGTTTATGGTTTAGCATTTAGTGATAGGGTTTGGTTTAGGTTTTCTTTAAGTTTGGGTAGGTTTAGGGTTTGTGGTTGGATTTAAGGTTTGGTTAGGGTTTATAGTTTAGGGTTTAAGGTTTAGGGTTTAGGATATTAGGGTTGTATTAGGTTGGTTTATTTTAGGATTTAGGGTTATTTTAATTTAGTTTCTTTTTTTTTAAAAAAAAAATAAACTAGAGTTTTGATTTATTTAGTTTATTTTTTTATTTATTTGAGTTTTTATTTTTTTATTTTTTTATTTAGGTTTATTTTTTTATTTAGTCTAGTTTATTTATTTTAGGTTTATTTATTTTAGTTTATGTTTTATTTTAGTTTGTTTTTAGGTTTAAGAACATTTTTACAGAGTTATATTTTATTTTACTTTTTAGGTTTAGATTTTAGTTTTAATTTTTAGGTTTAGATTTAGGTTTTTATTTTATTAATTTAAGTTTAGATTTTAGGTTTTAATTTTAGGTTTATTTTTAGGTTATATTTTTTAATTTAGGTTTAGGTTTAATTTTTAGTTTATTTTATTTATTTTGTTTAGTTTTAATTTATTTATTTAGGTTTAGGTTTTATTTATTTTGGTTTAGTTTATTTTAATTTAGTTTAGGTTTATTTTATTATTATTATTATTATTTATTTTTGGTATTTTTTTAATGTTTAGGTTTTATTTTTTTTATTTATTTTTGGTTTTATTTTTAGGTTTATCTTTAAGTGTAGGTTTTTAGTTTTATTTTATTTTAATTTAGGTTTATTTTCATTTTTTTTAGGTTTAGTTTTTTTATTTATTTAGGTTTTATTTTTAGTTTAGTTTAGGTTTTATTTATTTTATTTTAGTTTTATTTTATTTTATTTTTCTGGGTTTTAGGTATTAATTTAGGTTTTATTTTATTTTATTTTATTTATTTTTTTTTTTTAATTTTATTTTTTTATTTTATTTAGTTAGGTTTAGGTTTTAACTTTTTATTATTTAGGTTTAGTTTTAGGTTAGTTTAGTGTTTTTGGTTTTGGGTTTGATTTAGCATGGTTTTGGTTTAGGTTTAAGTTTTATTTAGGGTTTAGTTTAGTTTGGTTTTTTTTTTAATAGAGAACAAATTCAGATTCAACATTTATTTTTTTTTCAATTTCATCAACCAAGTAGCACCTCAAGTTTTCTAACACATGTGATGACATAGATAAAATGAGCACCTATAACAAATCAAAATCTAGATAAGTTGAAATATCTCTACTGTAAAGATAAAGTTCCATAAGTAGTAGATCGAATCAACCATTCTTTAGTTTCTTTCATCGAACCAACCCTCCTCAGTAGTAGATCCGCCATCATACCTCGATCTCCCTCCTCCACCACCATGGAACCTTGTTTCTCCCACCTCCATAACCACCAACCACCACCTCCATATCCACCAACACCTCCATATCCTCCATAACCACTATGATAACCGCCCACCTTTGCCTCCATAAGATCTTGACTGAGCTTGATGGTGATGTTCCCAGGTTCTCCCATCCATGGTTTAGGATAGTTTAGGGTTTAGTTTTGGTTTGGGTTTTAGGGTTTTAGAGTTTAGGGTTTAGGTTTAGGTTTTAGGTTTAGGGCTTAGGTTTAGGTTTAGTTTTAGGTTTAGGGTTGTGGTTTATGGTTTTTTGGGTTTGGGGTTTAGGGTTTAAGTTTATTATTTAGGCTTAGTTTAGGTTGTATTTAAGGTTTAGGATTTAGGTTTAGGTTTTATTAAGTAAACTCAAGTTTAGGTTTATTTAGTCTATTTAGTTCATTTTATTTATTTAGTTCATTTTATTTTTATTTTATATTATTTTTTTATTTATTTAGTAGTTTATTATTTTAGGTTTATTTATTTTAGTTTATTTTTAGGTTTAGTTTTATTTTTTAGTGAGTTTTATTTTATTTTTTTTAAGGTTTAGGTTTTATTTTTAATTTTGGTTTAGGTTTAGGTTTTTATTTTATTTTTTTTTAGGTTTAGGTTTTTTTTAGGTTTATTTTAGGTTTTATTTTTTAGTTTAGGTTTAGTTTATTTTAGTTTTATTTTATTTAGTTTAGGTTTAGGTTCATGTTTAGTTTATTTTAGGTTTAGGTTTAAGTTTTATTTATTTTAATTTAGTTTATTTTTATCTAGGTTTAGGTTTATTTTATTTTGTTTATTTAATTTTTATTTTAAGTTTAGATTTTTTTTAGTTTGGGTTTAGGTTTTATTTTATTTATTTATATTTTTTTATTTTTTTTAGGTTTATGTTTTATTTTGTTTTTATTTTATTTTATTTTATTTTAACATTTTAGTTTTATTTATTTATCTTTTATTCTTATGTTTATTTTACTTTTTTTTTAGTTTAGGTTTTATTTATTTTATTTTATTTTTTTTATTTTATTTTATTTTAATTAGGTTTAGGTTTAGTTTAGGTTTTATTTTTATTTTATTTTATTTTATTTAGGTAATTTTTTTATTTATTTGATTAGAGTTTATTTATTTAGCTTTTTGGTTTTTTGGTTTAGGTTTAGGGTTTAAGTTTAGGTAAGGCCTGGGGTTTAGGTAGGGCTCAGTGTAGCCTGTGGTTGGGCTCAGTTTTATGGCTCAGTTATTGGCTATTTTGGTCAGTGGCCTATGGCTCAGTGGTCAGGCCTGGGGTTTAGAGCTCATTTGGAGGGCTCAGTGGTTAGGATCTAGGTTTAGGGTCCTTCAGGGGTTTTGATCAGGTTAATCCAGCTCAGTATTTTTGTGGTAGTTAGGATTTTGGTTTATAGTGGCCTAAGATTTTTTAGGTTTAGGTTTATGCAGGAGTTTAGTTTAGTTTAGGGCCAGTTTCTTAGGGTTTAAAGTTTTTTTCTTAAAAATTAAGTAAATCGTAAGTTTAGGTTTATTAGTTTATTAAGTTTATTTTTAATTTATTTTAGTTTATTTTATTATTTTATTTTTATTTAGGTTTATTTTATTTTTATTTTAGTTTATTTATTTTAGGTTTTTTCTTTTTTTAAGTTTTATTATAGTTTATTTTTTTAGGTTTATTTTATTTATTTTTTGAGTTTTATTTTTATTTTTTAGGATTATTTTTATTTTAGGTTTTATTTTAGTTTAGATATTTATTTTAGTTTATTTTATTTTATTTAGTTTTGGTTTAGGTTTTATTTATTTAGTTTAGTTTATTTTTTAGTTTAGTTTATTTTATTTTATTATTTTATTTTCTTTTAGGTTTGCATTTTTTTATTTAGGATTAGTTTTATTTTTTATCTATTTTATGTTTACTTAGGATTAGTTTTATTTCATTTTATTTTATTTTATCTAGGTTTATTATTTTAGTATTTAGTTTTATTATTTAGTTTTTCTTAGTTTATCTTATTTTTAATTTAGTTTAGTTTCTTTATTTATTTATTTAGGTTTTTTTTTTTTTAATTTATTTCAGGTCCAGTTTAGTTTAGTTTTATTTATTTATTATTTATTTTATTTCTTAGGTTTAGGTTTATTTATTTATTATTAGGTTTTATTTAGGTTAGGTTTTTTTTTTTTAGGTTTAAGTTTGGTTAGAAGCTTTAGTTCAGGTTTAGCTTTGGGGTCAGTTTTGGGTCAGGGCTCAGGTTTAGGGCTCAGTTTAGCTTTAGGTTTAGGGTCTTTAGTAGGTTTAGGTTTAGGGGTCTGTGGTCAGTTAGGTGGTTTAGGGTTTAGGGTCATTAGTTGTGGTTAGCATTTTTAGTGGCTTTGGTTTAGGGTTTAGGGCCTAGGGTTTAGGGTAGGTTGTAGCTCAGGGTTAAGTCATGGTCAGTTTGTGGTTAGGCTAGGACTTAGGCTTGTGGTTTAGGGTTTTTTTTAAATTAAACCAGCAGTTTAATTTATTTAGTTTATTTTATTTTATTTTATTTTTTTATTTTATTTAGTTTAATTGTTATTATTATTTTATTAATTTATTTATTTATTTATTTATTTTAGTTTAGTTTTATTTTGGTTTATTTTAAGTTAGTTTTATGCTTATTTTTTTTGTTTTATTTTATTTTTAAGGTTTAAGTTTATTTTATTTTAGGTTTAGTTTAGGTTTTTATTTTACTTTTAGGTTTAGGTTTTAGGTTTATTTTAAGTTTTTTTATATTTAGGTTTATTTTAGTTTATTTATTTTTTTAGTTTGGGGTTTACATTTAGTTTATTTTAGGTTTATGTTTAGGTTTTATTTATTTTAGTTAAGTTTATTTTAGTTTATTCAGCTTATTTTATTTAGTTTATTTTAGTTTAGTTTTTTTTTAGTTTTAGGGTTTAGTTTAGGTTTTGTTTTAGGGTTTAGTGTTTAGGTTGTAGTCCAGGTTCATGTTTTAGTTTAGGGTTAAGGGTTTTTGTCTTTTTTTAACAGAGAACAAATTCAGATTCAACATTTCGTTTTTTTTGATTTCATCAACCAAGTAACACACAAACTTTTCTAAGACAAGAGTGTCAACATAGATAAAAAATGAGCACTCATAGAGCAAATAAAAAACCCTAGATAACTTAAATTGTCTCTACTGTAAACTCACAGTTCCATAAGTAGCAAATCGGATCTACCGTTCTTCAATTTCTCCATTATTAACCACCTCTCTCTCTTGTAGCGAAATCCACCATCATATTCATGATCTCTCCCTTCACCACCACCATGGTTGTAACCTCCATCGCTCATCCCGCATCCATAACCACCACTGCTCTGACCACCACCTCCATATCCACTAGTTAGATCCCCAACCACCACCGCATAACCGCCTCCGCTTCCATCACTAGATCTTAGTGGTTGATGGTGATGTTTCAAAGTTTTGCCCATTCTAGTTTAGTTTGTTAGGTTTTAGGTTTAAGTTAATTTTTCATTTATTTAGTTTTACTTTAGGTTTAGGTTTAAAGTTGGTGTTTAGGTTTAGTTTTGGGTTTGGGGTTTTAGGTTTAGGGTTTTTTTAGTTTAGGGTTTGTTTATGCTTAGGTTAGGCTCAGGGTTTAGTTGTAGGTTTAGGGTCAGGTTTATCAGGGTTAGGTTTAGGTTTATTTAGGTTTAAGGCTCATTTGGCCTTTAGGTCAGTTTTGTTAGCTCAGGGTTAGGGTTTGGTTTAGGGTTTAGGGTTTAGGGTAGTGAGGTCAGTTTAGCCTTTATGGCTCAGGGTAAAGCCAGTTAGTTTAGGGTTAGGTCAGGGTTTTGGTTTAGAGTTTAGTTTTTGTTTAGGTATAGTCAGATCTTTCTGGGGTCTTTTATAGTTTTGATTTTTTTTTAAAAAAGCCAAGCAAACCACAGGTTTAGGTTCATTTATCTTATCTAGTTTATTTTATTTAGTTTAGTTTATTTATTTTAGTTTATTTTTAGTTTATTTTAGTAGGTTTTGGTTTATTTATTTTTAGTGGTTTTATTCTTTATTTTATTTTTAAGTTTAGGTTTCTTTTATTTTTAGGTTTAGGTTTAGGTTTATATTTTTATTTTATTTTTTTAATTTTAGGTTTTAGGTTTATTTTGAGGTTTTATTTTTTTAATTTAAGTTTAGGATTATATTTAGTTTATTTTATTTATGTAGTTTAGGGTTTAGGATTTGCTTATTTTAGGTTTAGTTAGTTTTATTTATTTTAGTTTAGTTTAGCATATTTTATTTTATTTATTTTAAGTTTAGATTTTTTTTTTTCCTTTATTTTGTGGTTTAGGTTTAGGGTTTTAGGGTTTAGGGTTTTTAGGGTTTAGGGTTTAGGGTTGAAGGTTTAGGGTTTAGCTTGTCGGTCTAGGGTTCATGTTTTAGTTTAGGGTTTTATTTTTTATTTTAGCAGGGAAAAAATTTAGATTAAATATTTCTTCTTTTCGATTTCATTAACCAAGTAACACACCAAGTTTTCTAAGACATAAGTGACAACATTGTTAAAAAATGACCACGCATAGAGCAAATCAAAACCCTAGATAACTTGAACTATCTCTACAGAAAGACAGTTCCATAAGTAGTAGATCGAGTCGCTCTTCAATTTCTTTTAGTTTCCATCGAATCACCTCCTCAGTAGCAGATCCACCATCATATCGATCTTCGCCACTACAATGATTATAACCTCCGTCGCTCCTCCCACCTCCATAACTACCATAGCTCTGACCACCACCTCCATATCCACTAGCACCTATAGATCCCCAACCACCACTACAATAATCGCCACCTCTACCTTCGCCTTCATTGCCAGAACTAGATTGAGCCTGGTTGACGGTGATATTCCTTCTCTCAAGGTTTTACACATTCTTACAGTTTATGTTTATTAGTTTTAGGGCTTAAGTTTATTTTTTAATTTATTTAGTTACTTTAAGTTTAGGTTTAGGGTTTTGGGTTTATGGTTTAGGTTGTGGTTGGGTTTAGTTTAGTTTATTTTTAGGCTTTAGGAGGTTATAGTGGTTTAGGTTTAGGGTTTTAGGATTTAGTTTTAGGTTTAGGTTTAGGGTATTGGGTTTAATGTTAAGGCTCTGGGTTTAGTTTTGAGGATTTAGGTAAAATTTAGGGTTTTGCTTTAGTGGGTTTTGTGGTTTAGCATTTGTTTTAGGTTAGTTAGGGTTTTTAGATTTAGGGATTGTGGTTAAGGTTTAGGTCTACTATTTAGGTATAGATATGAGGTTATTAGTTTTGGGATTAGGGTTTCTTTTTTTTAAATTAAGTAAACTGATTGGTTCAAGTTTATTTAGTTTATTTTTATTTTGTTTAGTTTATTTATTTTAGATTAGGTTTTTTATTTTAGTTTTTTTTTAGGTTTAGGTCAGTTTATTTTATTTTTAGTTTAGGTTTATTATTTATTTTAGTTTAGGCCAAGTTCTTATTTTATTTTATTTATGTTTTGGTTTTAGGTTTTTAATTTAGGTTTTATTTTTAGTTTATTTTGGTTTATTTAGTTTAGGGTTAAGGTTTAGTTTATTTTAGGTTTAGGTTTATGTTTAATTTATTTTATTTTAGCTTATTTTATTTTAGGTTTATGTTTATTTTATTTTGTTTAATTTAGGTTTGGGTTTTTTTAGTTTAGGGTTTTATTTTTTATTTTTGTTTTTATTTTAGGTTTATTTTGGTTTAAGTTTTATTTAGTTTTTTATTTTATTTTATTTTGGTTTATTTTATTTTTATTTTACATTTTGTTTTTACTTTATTTAGGTTTTTATTTTTAGGTTTATTTTATTTTTAGTTTAGTCTAAGTTTTATTTATTTTAATTTAGTTTAGTTTATATTTTTTATTATATTTTATTTATACATTTAAATTTAGGCTTAGGTTTAGGTTTAGGTTTAGGATTAGGTTTTAGTTTATATTTTTAATTTAATTTATTTATTTATTTTATTAATGTTTAGGTTTTTTATATTTATTTTATTTTTAGGTTTTATTTAGTTATTTTGGTTTTAGTTTTTTGTGGTTTTTGGCTAGGGTTTGTGGTTAGGGTTATGGCTTAGGTTTTAGGTTTGTATAGGGTTTGCTGGTTTAAGGTTTAGGGTCTAGGGTTTAGTGTTTAGGGTTTAGGATTTAGGGTTTATGTTTGAAGGTTTATGGTTTAGTTTAGTTTGGGTTTAGGCCTTAAGTTTGGGTTGTTTGTGATTTAGGTTAGATTTTATTTTTTTATTTTTTTTTTTCAGATTAAGTAAACTCAGGTTTAGGTTTGTTTAGTTGTTTTTTATTTTAGTTTATTTTATTTTATTTATTTTTATTTAGGACTATTTTTATTTCTATTTAGTTTAGTTTATTTATTTTAGGATTATTTATTTTAGTTTAGGTTTTTTATTTTAGGTTTTTTTTTGTTTAGGTTTAGTTTTTTAGGTTTGATTTTTAGTTTTTTTTTTATTTTATTTTTTAGGTTTAGGTTTATTTCTTAGTTTTAGGTTTATTTTTTAGGTTTTAATTCTATTTTATTTAGGTTTAGGTTGTAGGTTTTTATTTTTGGTAGGTTTTATTTTTAGTTTATGTTTAGGTTTATTTTTAGTTTATTTTATTTTATTAGGGTTTAGGTTTAGGTGTAGGTTTAGTTTAGGTTTTATTTATTTTAGTTTAGGTTTATATTTTATTTTTATTTTAGGTTTTTTTTTTAATTTAGGGTTTAGTTTTATTTTTATTTATATTTAGGTTTATTTTAGGTTTAGGTTTTATTTCATTTTTATTTTATTTTATTTTTTATTTTTTTTATTTTAGGTTTAGTTTTAATTTTATTTATGTAAAACTTGAGTTAATCATGACATGAATCTTTAAAATATTGTGTTAATCCTAAGGTCCTTGAAGTTATGTGTATGGCTGAATATAGTGAAAAGTGCAAGGGCTACATCAACTCTAGTGTTAAATAACAAGAGTTCCCACATTATGGATGGACGCTAAAGAAATTAGTCCATGAAACTAGAATTAAGTTAGATCTTGGAATATGTACTCTTACAGTAAACTAATAGAATTAATAAATATTATGGTTCATAGGAAGATAAATATTTTATGTGTTCAAGAAACTAAATGAGTTGGGGAGAAAGCTAAGGAGATTGATAGTTTAGGTTTTAAACTTTGGTATTCAGGAAGAAGTCAAATTAGAAATGGCATAGGTGTGATTATAGATAATAGTTTGAAGGATAAAGTTATAAATATTAATAGATGCAGAGTTAGAATTATAGCTTTAAAGATTATTATTGATACTAAGATTATCGATATTATAAGCGTTTATGCTCTTGAAGTAGGTTTGGATGTAGCTCAAAAGAAAATTTTGGAATGAATTAGAGGGATTAATACAAAAGATACCTCTTGAAGAAAAGTATTTATTGGAGGAGATTTAATGGACATGTTGGTAGAGTGGCGTAAGATTTTAAAAGTATTCATGGTGGTTATGGATTTGGAGTCTAATGATGAAGGTTGAATATATTGGATTTTTCTTAGCCTATGATTTTGTAATTGCTAATACTTTATTTAAGAAAAGAGATGAGCATATTATTACTTATAAAAATGGATCTAACAAAACACAGATTGATTATTTTTTGATAAGAAAAATAGATCGTTTAGATTGTAAAGATTGTAAGGTCATTTTAAGTGAAAGTTTAAATACCCAATATAAATTATTAATGTTATATTTTAAGATGAAAGTTTAGAAGATGAAAAATAAATCAAATTATTATTCTAGATTAGGCATTTGAAAACCTAATAAAATATTTTAAGAGCAAGCTACAAGAGCTTAGAATTTAGATGTTCATAAGGAAGGTAATGTTATGTTGGAAAATGTAGCAAGTGAAATTAAGCAAGCTAAAAAATGTGCTTGGAGAATCAAAAGGAAAAGCTTTAATAAAAAAATTTGGTGGAGTCAAAATGTACAAGAAAAGATAAAAATAATAGTGTTGTTATGAAACTAGTTTAGATGTAAACTTGAGAATTGGGAGAAATATAAAGTTGCATGTAGAGGTTCAAAGAAATCAATATATGATTAAGAAAATTTAGCATTTAGTGATTTAACAATAGATTAGATACCAAAGAAAGGGAAAGATGTATGTATAAGTTAGCTAACCAAAAAGATAGGAGAAGTAAAGATCTAGCTCAACTAAAGTGTATTAAGGATGAAAATCATAAAGTGCTTTTCTTAGAAAAGGATATTGAAAGTAGGTGGATGAAGTATTTTGATAAACTTTTCAATGAAGGATTTGAAAAAATGATTGATTTTTGCAACCTTAATACCTTAAACAATAATAGAGAATTTTATTTTATCATCATATTAGTAAATCAGTTAGAAGCTTTAAAGAAAATGAAATGTGGAAAAATAGTAGGACCTCATGATATTCCAATATAAGTGTGAAAATGTTAGAGATCAAGGAATTTCTGGCTTACAAATCTTTTAATCATATTTTAAAGACTAAAAAGTCGATTAGTGGAGAAAGAGTTTGTTGATTCCTATATTTAAGAATAAAGGTGATGCATAAGAGTCAAATTATAGAGGAATTAAGTTAATGTGTCACACATTAAAATTATAGGAGAGAGTAATGAGCATAGATGTGATGCAAAAGTTTTTCACAACCAATTTGGTTTCATGCTAGGTAGATCTACTATGGATGCTATACATTTGTTAAGAGGTTTGATGTAGAAGTATAGAGAAAGCAAGGAGGATCTACCTATAATATTTATTGATTTAGAGAAAGCTTATGATAAAGTTTGAAGAGTTGTTCTTTAGAGAGTTCTAGAAGAAAAAAGGAGTTAATATTAGTTATATTCAAGTCATTAAGAATATGTAAACTTGAGCTATTACTTGTGTCCAAACACAAGGAGAATTGACAAAATATTTTTCTATTTCAGTTGGATTACATCTAGAATAACTTTATTTTATCTTTTTTTTTCTTAGTTATGGATGTTCTTACTAGGCATTTATAGAAGATGTATCTTGATGCTTTTATGATAGTTTCTTTTGATAAGACTAGAGAGGGAGTCTAAGAGAAAATTGAATTATGGATGTCAACCTTAGAGTCTATTGATTTTCATTTAAGTAGATCTAAAACTGAATATATGGAGTGTAATTTTAATTGTAGAAGTTATAGTGGGAGTGTTGTGACCTTAGGTGAACAAGTCATTAAAAAGAGTGAGATATTTAGATATTTGGCTATATTATTCAAAATGATGGTGAAATAGATGGAGATTTTATTAGTAGAATTCAAGTTGATGGTTGAAGTGGAGGAATGCATCGCTTATTGTGTGATAGAAAAGTACCCTAAACTTAAGTAAAAATTTTATAAGATGGTGGTAAGACCCAGAATGATTTATGGTGCAAATGTTAGCCAAGAAAGAGAAGCATGAGACTAAATTAAGTGTTGTAGAGATGAGGATGCTCAGGTGGATGAGTGGCTTTACTCTTAGAGATAAATTATGAAATGAGTATGATCGGGAAAAAGTTGAATAGCTCTAGTGGTAGATAAGATTAGAGAGAGTCGCCTTAGATGGTTTGGCCACATAAAGCATCGACCGTCCAATGGCCCGATTAAGAGAGTAAATGCATTAGATTTGCCTTATGTTAAGAAATGTAGAGATAGACTTAAAAAGGCATGGTTAAGATGTATAAATAATGACCATAGTATACTTAAATTAAATGAAAATTTGACACATAATAGACACAATGGAGATGAAGGATTCATGTCCAACCCCATGTGGGATAAAGGCTTTGTTATTGTTGTTGTTTGTTTATTGTTTGTTTATTGTAGGTTTTATTCTTAGTTAGTTTAGGTTTTATTTATTTTATTTTAGTTTTTTTATTTTTTTATTTTATTTTCTTTTTACATTTTATTTAGGTTTTATTTTATTTTATTTTTATTTTGTTTTGATTTTAGGTTTTTTATTTTTATTTAACTT
The DNA here is from genome assembly GCA_021442155.1 of Cymbidium sinense. NCBI lineage: Eukaryota > Viridiplantae > Streptophyta > Magnoliopsida > Asparagales > Orchidaceae > Cymbidium > Cymbidium sinense. The sequence continues at coordinate 101,673,927 of CM038226.1, forward strand.
AGGTTTAAGTTTTAGCTTTTTAGGTTTAGGTTTGAGTTTATTTTTAGTTTGAGTTAAGGGTTTAAGGTTTAGGTTTGTGTTTTTTGGGTTTGGGTTTTTTTTTGTTTTGGGTTTAGGTTTATTTTAGGTTTAGTTTTAGGATTTAGGGTTTAGGTTTAGAGTTTAGGTTTAAGGTTAAGATTTTTATTTTATTTTGGTTTAGGTTTTATTTTTAGTAGAGAATAAATTGATTCAATATTTCTTCTTTTTGATTTCATAAACCAAGTAACACACCAAGTTTTTAAGACACAAGCGACGAGATAAATAAAAAATGAGCATGCATAGAGCAAATCAAAAACCCTAGCTAACTAGAACCATCTCTACAGTTAAGACACAATTTGATAAGCATTAGATAGGATCTGTCATTCTTCAATTTCTTTAGTTCCCATCATAACCACCCCGGCCACTTGAGTAGCAGGATCCACCATCATATCCTTGATCTCTCCCTCCACCACCACCAAGGTTGTAACCTCCATCATTCTTCTAGCATCCATAACCACCACTACTCCTACAACCACCTCCATATCCGGCAACACCTTTAGATCCCCCACCATAGTATGATAATCATTGCCTTCACCCATCCATATATGACAAGTAGTGATGTTCTTGTTGTCAAGGTTCTGCCCATTATTAGGCTTTAGGTTTATTAGGTTTTAGGGTTTAGGCATAATTTTTTAATTTATTTAGTTAATTTAGGTTTAGGTTTAGTTTGGGATTTAGGGGGTTATTTAGGGTAATGTGGTAGGGTTTAGTATGCTGTGGTAGGTTTTAGGGTTTAGAGGTTAGGGTTAGGTGAGAGGTTTAGTTTAGTGTAGGGTTTAGAAAGTCAGTTTAGGGTTGATAGAGAGGTTTAGGTAGAGCCCAGGGTTTGCTGGAGGTAGGGATGGCCCAGTAGGCCTGGGCTCAGGTTTAGGGCCCAGGCCAGGGTAAGGTAGTAGGTTAGTGGCCTTGGTTGGCTTAGTGATCAATGGGCCTTTTAGGGCTCAGAGGGTTTTTAGAAGGCCTAGGTAGGAAGCCCAGGCAAGCCCAGGTAGGGTGACAGTTATTATTTATTTCATTTATTTATTTATTTATTTAGTTATTATTTTTTTATTTTATAGGTATTTTTTATTTTTATTTAGTTTAGTTTATTTATTTAGGTTATTTTATTTAGTTTAGTTTTTATTTTAGTTTATTTTTTTAAGTTAGGTTTATTTATAATTTTTTTTACTTTATTTTTTATTTTTATTTTTTTTTTTTATTGTTTATGAAGTTATATTTTTTATTTTAGGTTTAGGTGTTTTTTTATTTTATTTTTTTAGGTTTAAGTTTTATGTTTTAGGTTTTATTTTGGTTTCTTTAGGTTTATATTTTAGTTTTTTGTTTAGTTTTTTTTATTTATTTTATTTATTTAGTTTAGGTTTATATTTAGTTTTAGGTTTAGGTTTTATTTATTTTAGTTTAGGTTTAGGTTTATTTTATTTTTATTTTAGATTATGTTTTTAGTTTAGGTTTAGGTTTTATTTCATTTATTTTAGGTTTTATATTTAGGATTATTTTTAGGTTTAGTTTTATATGTTTGTATTTTATTTTATTTTAATTTTTATTTTATTTTATTTAAGTTTAGTTTTATTTTATTTTAGGTTTTATTTTTAGTTTAGTTTAGTTTTATTTATATTATTATTTTTAGTTATTTTATTTGATTTTCTCTTTAGGTTTAGGTTTAGGTTTAGTTTATGTTTGTATTTTATTTTATTTTGGTTTTGGTTTTTTATTTATTTTATTTTAAGTTTTATTTAGTTTAGGTTTAGGTTTTGGGCTTTTCAGGGTTTACGGTTTAGGTTTTTTTTGTGTTTAGCATTTAGGGTTTAGAGTTTAAGGATTAGGGTTTAGGGTTTAGGGTTTAGGTTTTAGGGTTTAAGGTTTAGGGTTTTGGGTTTTTAAGCATTGTGGTTTAGGATTTAGGGTTTAGAGTTTAGGGTTTAGGTTTTAGGTTTAGGGCTTAGGTTTTAGTTTAGGGTTTAGGATTTTTGGTTTTTTTAACAGAGATCAAATTCAGATTCAACATTTCTTCTTTTTGATTTCATCAACCAAGTAACACACCAAGTTTTCTAAGACTTTAAGACATAGATTAAAATTGAGCACACATAGAACAAATCAAAAACCCTAAATAACTAAAACTTCTTGCACAGTAAAGACACAATTTCATAAGTAGTAGATCAGATTGGTCATTCTTCAATTTCTCTAGTTCCCATTAAAACCAGCATGGCATCTAGAGTAGCGAGATCCACCATCATATCCCCGATCTCTCCCTCAACTATAACCACAATTGTAACCTCTGTCATTCCTCCCACCTCCATAACCACCACTGCTCTGACAACCACCTCCATATCCACCATCACCTAAGATCCCACAACCATAGGCACCCACCTTTCCTTGCCTCAACCCGCCAGATCTAGATTGAGCCTAGGAGGTGATGTTCTTGCCATCTGTTCCTCCCATTCTGTGTTTAGGTTTATTGTTTTAGGGTGTAGGTTTATTTTTAATTATTTAGTTACTTTAGGTTTTCTTTTAGTTTGTGGGTTTAGGTTTGGGTTGAGTTTAAGATTTAAGGTTTAAGGTTTAGGGTTTATAATTAGTTAGGTTTAGGTTTTTAGTTTTAGGTTGTTTAGGTTTGTGGGTTTTGTGGTAGGGTTTAGGTTTAGGTTTAAGATTTATTTATGGTTTTGCTTTTTATTTTAAATTAAGTAAACTGATAAGTTTTGGTTTATTTAGTTTATTTTTTATTTATTTTAGTTTATTTTATATTTATTTTTATTTATGTTTATTTTTTATTTTTATTTAGTTTAGCTTATTTATTTTAGGTTTATTTATTTTAGGTTAGGTTTTTTATTTTAATTTATTTTATAATTCAATTTTATTTATTTTAATTTTTTAGGTTTTATTTTTTATTTATTTTATTTTAGATTTTTATTTTATTTTATTAGTTTTAGGTTTTAGGTTTTATTTTGTTTATTTATCAATTTTATTTTTAGTTTAGTTTAGGTTAATTTTAGTTTATTTTATTTATTTTTGTTTAGTTTAGGTTTAGGTTTATTTTGGTTTAAGTTTTATTTATCTTAGATAATTTATTTTAGGATTAGGCATATTTTATTTTATTTTAGGTTTAGGTTTTTTTTATTAGTTGAGGGTTTATTTTATTTTTTATTTATTTTAGGTTTTATTTTTAGGATTATTTTAGGTTTAGGTTTTTATATAGATTTTATTTTATTTTATTTTAGGTTTATTTTACTATTATTTTAGGTTTAGTTTTTATTATATTTAGGTTTTCCATTTTTTTTAGTTTAGTTTATATTTTTTAATTATATTATTTTTGTTTAGTTTTATTTTATTTGATTTTTTTGAGGTTTAGGTTTAAGTTTAGGTTTTAATTTATGTTTTTATTTTATTTTATTTTATTATTTTATTTTGGTTTAGCTTTTTTATTTATTTCAATTTTAGGTTCTATAAGTTTGGGAGATTTTAGCTTTAGGTTTAGGTTTTTCTTTGGGTTAGGTTTTATGGTTTAAGGTTTACTAGATAGGTTTAGGGTTTAATGTTTATTTTAGGATTTAGTGTTTGGGGTTTAAGTTTTGGTTTTTGGGTTTTGGTTTTTAGTTTAGGGTTCAGTTTTAGTTAGGTTTAGGTTTTTGCTATTTTTTTAATAAAGAACAAATTCATATTCAACATCTCTAATTTTCAATTTCATCAACCAAGTAACACACCAAGTTTTCTGAGACGTAGATAAAAAATGAGCATGCATAGAGCAAATCAAAAACCTTAGATAACTAGAACCATCTCTACAAGAAAGACATAATTGTATAAGCGATATCGATTGCTTTTCAATTTCTTTGTTCCCATCAGAACCACTGCCTCAAGTAGTGGGATCTACCATCATATCCTCGATCTCTCTCTACACCACCATGCCAGTAGTCTCTGGTACCTCCATAACCAAGCCTAACCGCCACCTCCATATCCACTAGCATCTCTAGATCCCTCACCACCACTACAATAATCATTGTATCTGCCTTCACCTCCACTCCTAGATCTAGACTGAGCCTGCTTAACGGTGATGTTCTTATCATCAAGGTTCTCCCATTCTAGGTTCAGTTTAAGTTTATTGGTTCTGGGTTTATTTTTTTTTAATTTATTTAGTTACTTTAGGTTTAGTTTAGGGTTCATACATGTTTAGTGTTAGTTAGTTAAGGTTTAGGGTTTAGATTTAGTGTGGTTTAGGTTTCAAGGTTTAGTGTTTAAGGTTTGTGGGTTAGGTTTTGTGGTTTATGCTTTTTAGGTTTAGGTTAGTCTTGGATTTAGGTTTAGGGTTTTAGGTTTAAGATTTAGGGTTGTAGGCTTAAGGTTTAGGGTTTAGGATTTAGGATTACTGTTTATGTTTTTTTTTTAAAAAAAATAAAGTAAACTGGTAGGTTTAGGTTTATTTAGTTTATTTATTATTTATTTCAGTTTATTTTATTTTTTATTTCTATTAAGGTTTATTTTTTATATTTATTTGGTTTAGTTTATTTATTTTAGGTTTAGTTATTTTAGTAGGTTTTTATTTTGTTTATTTTTTGGTTTAGTTACTTTTTTAGTTGACTTTTATTTATTTATTTATTTTTTAATTTTAAGTTTTATTTTTATGTTTAGGTTTAGTTTAGGTTTTTATTTTATTTTAAGTTTTAGGTTATTATTTAGTTTATTTATAAATTATTGTTTAGTTTAGGTTTTTATTTTTTTAATTTATTTTATTTTATTTAGTTTTGGTCTTAGTTTAGGTTTATTTATTTAATTTATTTATTTTATTTCTTTTATTTAGCTTATTTTATTTAGTTTATTTAATTTAGTGTATCTATACATGCAACATATTTTAGCACTTAAAAGATGAATGTATGTATATTTAGAATTTATATTTTATTTGATGAATTATTTAAACATATTAATTTAAAACTTTATCCAAATTCTTATACAAAATGACATAAGAATGAAATTACATAGCATGTGCCATTGTTAAACCGGGAAGTGAGGTAATCAAATGACCTCTTTGGAGCTAGCTAAAGCTCGTATTCTTGGAATGTCTAGACTATATACTCATTTACATTCAAACATATATAAATTTGTATACATGAACATAGGAAGTAAGCTTTGATTCATAGGGCTAATTAATTCAACCACTTAGTCGATTATGAATGCATGCATTTTTAATGTAAAATGGTATTTTCATTCACTAATCACATATACATATACATGAAAGAATATATAGGCAAGTATGCATCGTTGTTAAACCAGAGAAGTGAGAAAATCAAATGACTTCCTTAGGGCTAACTAAAGCCTCGTGTTCTTGGTATGTCTAGATTATATACTTGCTTCTCTTGGACACACATGGATGTATACATAAATGAGGAAAAGAAAATCGTGCAAACATAGTATATTTTTATTTGATTGAATCTTTTATATGTATTAATTAAATTTCTACCCAAATTCTAATGTTAAAATACATAAGAATGAAATCAAATGGGTATGTGTCGTTGTTAAATTAGGGAAGTGAGGTAATCAAATGACCTCCTTGGTGCTAGCTAAAGCTTCATGTTCACTGGGAAGCCCAGACTATATACCCATTACCATTCTATATTATATAAATCAACACATAAATAGAGGAAAGAGAACTCAACATTCATAAAAAAAATTATGTGATTCATTCACCAAACTAGTTTAAGCATGTGATTCATTCAAATATAAGCATATGATTCATTCAACCAAACTAGTTCTTAAGGACAATAAACAAATCAAATAAGATTATTTAAAGTAAAACCAAAGCTTCTTATTAATTAAGTTTTGATTTGATTTGATTTAAAGAGGAGAATAGAAATCATCACTTGATGCTATAAACCCATTCCCACATTAGTGATATTATTTAATTTAAAGAAATGTAATTAAGTTGATTTTATGGGTTACTTAAGTTGAAACTTTAATTTGATGAATTAATTATGCTTACCTATGTCACCTTAAAGTAATTAACAAAATTATTATGAGCCAACATGATATGCATGGAAAATAAACTTGCAATGATCTTAGGAAATAAAAGGGGCCTAATTCAATTGGCTCATGATTAATAGTTAATTAGATTAAGGGACTTAATTAATTACTCTTATGGTTTTCCCACACATGTGGACTAACCATAATTTCATTAAACTCTTTTAGGTTATTAAACACCTAAAGAACTACCCCATGCTTTAATTAATTAAGGTCTGATGTGATTATGATTTCAATTTGATTAAGTGATTTAATTAATTAGTTAAATCTTTATTAATTCTATTTTAAAAAAGGGAGAAATGATCTAGGAAATGGGGTCCCAACCCTATTCCTTAGTTGACTTACTGTTGAACAATGATTAATAAACTTAATTAACCAATTTGTTATTGTTCATGGGATTAATTAATCATTAATTAACTTAAAAGAGTAGTTAAGGTTTAATTAGTCAATTTTCCTAATTAAGTGAGCAATAAATCCCAAGAAAATCATGAGAGTCAGAGGTCATCCCATTAAATTAGCCAACAAAATTTGGGATTAATTGCTCAATTAAGAGTAATTAAGCTAATTAATTTTGTAAACTTAATTAAACCTTAATTACTATTCAAAATTAGTTAAGATTATTTTTAATTAATTCTCCTTTGAAATACCTTTAAAATGAGTATTTATTTACATTTTCTTATTTCTATGATTTTTATGATTTTTGAAGTTTTAGCCAAAAAATGATTAATTAAGCATAATTAAAGCCTAATCCTATTGGCACATGTGGCACGCTGAAGCGATTTCCATGGCAGATTCTACTTAAAACTTATCCGACATAGCGCCTATGTGGTGGTGGCATACATGTTTTCTGGTCCATTATCTGATCTAAGATCGAATGGCTACGGTTAATCGCACAACTTAATAATATTATATCAGATCAATCTAGCGGATCTAAACATGACTGTCCATTTTGATCATGTGGAATGTATAATGCGTAATCTAACATCATGCGAGTGAAGGAGAATGGAGCTCGGTCATGATTGCTCACTTGATCTGAGCTTACTGGAGCTCAGATCAACTCCAAAAGGATCCCACACCTTCGTGACATCAATCAGAGGGGATCTAATAATCAATATTACATAAGATGAAAGCCTTTTTTGAAAAGCTCCAACCCTTTTTTGATTAAGGATCTATTTTGGAATCATACCTCATCAGAGCTCAAGATCGGTGGCTTGAATGATTGTGGAAGCTTTATCGAGTGGAGATGAAGCCCTGTTGAGCAACAATTAGATCAATTCCTTGATGTTCACTCAGAATGCAATGATGTAATGATTTGGAGCTCTACTTTGATCGAAGTCCCACCTTCGGTGCTCGGGAAGCTTGGAGATGACTCATTCTTGCTCGATGAGGAATAGGGAAGGTGCGTGTAAAGTTAATTTGAGTTTTATGGAGAAATGGTGAAGTTAGGTTGGAAATGGGAGTGTCCTATTTCTGGACGTATGGTATTTTATGATCGAGGAATGAGCTTGGGAGCTTAAGGAATGGCTATAACGGCTCATCTTGGGTAGTTATGGGTCTGAGGAATGATTTTTGTGTGTGTTTGAGTGGAAATGGGGTGTATACCCCTTCATCTTGATGGATGGTGGATGATTTGGTTTCAAGTGGCTATTTGCCAACTCAATGAGTCGTGGGTGGCATGTGGAGGAGGTGAGTTGGCTCAGCTTGGTTGGTTGAAGGTGTGGAGATGGTTGCCAAGGAGGAATCATGGGTGTCCTATGGGTTTCAAATGTTCCAATGAGGAGGGTGAGGTGATTTCACCTCCCATGGGTCATGGTCGACCCAACCACCAGTTAGGTTGCAGTGTCCTAGGTGCCTAGGTGGACCATTGTTAGAGTACCAAGTGGCCAAAGAATGGAAATGACCACTTACATGGGTGATTTCTCTCATTTGATGCCTTTAACCTAAGGGTAAAATGATCATTTGGCATTTGATTTGATTTGGACAGATTTTAAATGAGCCAAAAGTGGCTTAGCCCAAATTTCAAGTCAATTGGAGTCAATTTGGTTAGTTTTGGCTCAATTTGACTCATTTAGGTCAAATCAAATTAGGTTGGATCAAGTGGAATAATTGGTTAACTTGGGTCAAACCAAGGGTTGATTCAAGTTCATATGATCATTTGGGATGTTTTGGTTCAATTGGTTTGGTTTAGTTTGGCTTAGATTTGATTTGGCTCATTTGAATTCATTTGGGTCAATGAGTTAAGTTAACCAATGTGACCAAATTGGCCAAATTAGCTTGGGTTTAGTGTTGGTTTTGGTTTAGTTAACAATTGAAGATGATTGTATTTTGGTTTCAATTAATTTGGATTTGGTTTTGATTTAGCCAACTTGAACCATTGGTCAATTTGGCTAAGTAGCTCAATTGGGTTCAATGGGTCCAATCATTTGGTCAAATTCAACAATCAATTTGGAATGAACTTGAGCCATTGTTGTAAACAATTTGGTTTATATTTTGATTTGACCCAATTTGGTCTTTTAAGTCAATTTGGGTCAACTTGAGTCAAGAGAGCCAATTTTGGTTTGACTCAATTGAAGGTCAAGTCATATTCGAATATTGATTTTGATTTGGTATGAATCATTTGTTTCAATGGATTTGGCTTAGGTTGCAATTTGGCTAGTTTGGGTTCATATGGGTTAAGGGTTTGACTTGGTCAAACGACCAAGTTGACTTGGTTTGACCAATAGAAAATTGATCAACCTAGGGTGATCAATAATAATGATGTGAGATTTTGATTGGCTTGGTTCAATCCAATTTGGGTAGGATTAAAACTTAGCTCAAATAGGTCAAATTAGCGACTTTGGTTCAAGTGGACCAATTGGGTTTAGTTGGCTTAATTTTGGGTTGAGTTTGATTTAGTTGAGTTTATAAATGGATTTGGGATTGATATATAAATTCAATTGCAATTGGCTGGGTTTCAAATGGGTTTTGGTTCATTTGAGCATTTCAAGTAAAAAGGGTTAAGTTGATTTGGGTTGATTTTGGTTTGGCTTGATGATTGTAGATTTCATTTATATTTATAATATAATTGAAGGTATGATTGATTCATGAGAAAATCAATTGAATTTGGGTTTTGGAATGAAGGAATTTGGCTAAGTCTATAGAGTTGATGTGGCTTAGTTTGGATTTTGATTTGGCTTGATTTAGTTTTGATGATTTAAATGTATATTTCATTTAAATTTGTGAAGATGATTGAAAATATGATTGATTTGTGAGAAAATCAATTAAGTTTGACTTGATTTGGATTAATATTTAGCTAAGTCCATAAGATAGGTCATATGTCTTAGGAAGGGTTTTGATTTAATTTGATTTAGTTTTGATCATTTGAATGTACATTTGATTTATATTTAGGAAGATGATTGAAGATATAAATTGATTAAGAGAAAATCAATTGATTTTTGATTTATTTGGATTAAAATTTTGGTAAGTCCATGGGATATATCATATGGCTTAGGAAGGGTTTCAAGTTTGAATTTGATCATAGGCTTCAATCATTTGGTTTTGGAATTTGGGTTTGCATTTGGATTTGAATTTGATGTTTGAATTGAACATGAGGTTTGGTTTGAGAAGGTGCACATGGATTGGATTTTGGTTGTAGGGTAGGTTGATTATCTTAATCCCTAAGGCATAACCTAATCCTATGGTTAACCCTTCTAAGTTTTAAGGCTTAGGGTTTCCTAATTTTAGAAGTGTCTTATGACTAGGAAAGCCTTAGTGTATAGAAGACTCTAAGTCTAAGATGGAAAGATTGAATCACTCAAAAGTGAGGTCAACAGCCTTTGGCTCCATAGTGTTGCCTTGAGATAGATGATTGGAAGATCAAGCCAAGTTTCACATTATAGACTGATACATCTTCCAATGCTTTTCCTGGGAGACCATGGATACATGAGAACAATATAGTTTCCATTCTTCTACATCAGTGTATGAAGTTTGTGAGAGGCGGGATCATCTATTTTATGAAAAGAGATCTCAAGCCATTTATAGTTCAGGAGGTCAACATATATGAGGATGCAGCTTACTACCTCCCTCAAAACCAACAAGTCTATTCTCATGAACTTGGCCAAAGTTTAAAAATAAAAGAAAAAGAAAAAGAAAAGAAAAAGAAAGAGAAAAAGAAAAAAAAAAGAAAAAAGAAAATGAAAAAGAAAATAAAAGGGAGCTAAAATAGACTTGGAAGAGGAAGTGGAGCCTAACATTAGATTCAACCCATAGTTCATTACTCCATTCAACATATGGGATGACCACCTCCACCAGAAGAGGAAGAAGTAGTTTAGAGGCAGTCCTATGGGTGGATAACCTCCTTATTGGCCACCCAATAGAAGATATGTCCCAACTACTAGAGAGTACATGCTATCCATATAGACTTAGAATCTAGTTTATAAGATGAGTCTTATATGGTTAGCACACTGCTCTTCTTAGATTAGATTCCTTGGAGGTGACACTTGAGCTGATAGATGAAGAGTGGGCTCCAAAGCAAAGCATAAGTGTATCCAAGTCTATATGTGAAAATAGGCATCGCTTGGGAACCTTAGCTATAACCCCACTTTCCTCTCAAAAAGTTGAGGGTTTGGTTAAGAAGCCCTAAGTCATCCAGTGTGAAGAGTCAGAGATTCTTTCTGGGAGCATCATCCTCAAGTCAAGAAGTTGATGTAGAATTAGAGCATGATTCATATAAAGATTTTATAGAATTACCTTTTGATTGTCACTTGCCTTATGTTCATAATTTAAAAGAAAGGGTTAATCCCACATACTTGGTCAAAGCACGTGACTACTTTGAAAGAATATGGAGGAACAAATGCAAAAGCTCTCAACCAAGACCGAGACTAGATTCGATAGTGGGTCCATGATGATGACGATTACTAGTCATCACAAATGATTTGGAATCTAATAGGTTCTTTTCAAATCACATTAACTCATATGAGGAGCTATGCTTAGAAACTTTAGATGATCTAGATGATTTTAAAATCAAAGATGCACCGCCAGAGTTCAAAGAAGAGATCAGGTCAATAATCAATGAGCTCAAGGAAATCAATTTAGGAACTGAAGAAGATCCACAATCGATATACATTAGTTCTTAATTAAATGAAATTAAAACTAATGACTTAGTTAGGCTATTGATTTAGTTTAAGGATAGCTTTGCATGGAGTTATGAAGAGATGCTTGGATTGGCTCCTAATGTAGTTGTCCATAAACTAGCAATAGAGCGTAATGCTAACCCTATCAAGCAAGCTCCTAGACGCATGCGATTAGACATAGAACAACAGGTCATTTATGAAGTCAAGAATCTAATCAATGTTGGCTACATCCGTGAAGAAAAATATCCTACATGGTTAGACAGCACCATCCCAGTTAAGAAAAAGAATGGACAAATTCACATATGTGTCAATTTTATGGATTTAAATAAGGCATGTCCAAAAGATGAATTTCCACTACCAATCCTAGAGCTAATGGTGGACATTGCCTCATCTCATGCAGTCTTGTCTTTCATGGATGGATGATCTGGAAATAACTAAATAAAGATTGCCCCTGAAGATGGAAGAAGTAGAATCTATTGCTATAAGGTCATACCTTTCAGCCTTAAAAATATCGATGCTTCATACCAGTGGGAAATTACTTGAATCTTCGATGAATTCATGCATCATCAAGTTGAGTGCTATGTTGAGGATCTCATAGTCAAAAATAGAGAAAAGAAAGACCATCTCTTTGACTTGAAAGCAGTTTTTGAATAGTTAAGACCATTTAACCTCAAAATGAATCCCCTAAAGTGTGCATTCAGAGTAGCTTTAGAAAAATTCTTTTGGTTTATTTTTTGGCACCAAGGAATCAAAATTGATTTGAAGAAGATCAAGGTAATATTAGAATTTCCACCCCCTAAAAGATAAACTCAACTCATATAATTACAAGGATGGTTAGCGTACTTATGATGCTTTCTATCCAATTTATTAAGAAGATGTCGCATTCTCGACTTGTTAAAAGGATGCCAAGTTCAAGTGAGATGACAAGTGTGAGCATGCCAAGACATCAAGAAATACCTAATGATGTCATGATTCTAGCCCTTATCCTGCAAGCCACTCATACTTTACACTACTGCGTTAGATGACTCCCTTGGTGCTTTGTTGGCCCAAGTCAATGATGAAGCCAAAGAAAAGGCACTCCACTACCTTAGCCATCATCTAATCCTTACTAAGGCTAATTATTCACCCACTGAAAAGTATTTTCTAGGTTTAATGTTTGTATCCCAAAAGCTACAACACTACATGCTTTCTCATTAGATGAACTTAATCTCTAGGATCAATCCATTACAGTATCTCATCACACGGTCAATATTTTCTGGACAGTTGGCTTGACGGTCTATGATCCTCTCATAGTTTGACAATACCTTCGTACCTCACTTTATAGTGTAAGGACAACTACTAGCATATTTTTTAGCAATACACCCACTTCCTACTAACTCTCGACTTAGTGATGATCTCCCTGATGAACAATTCATGAACTTACGGGATACTAGCATTCACCACTAGGAGATGTACTTTGATGGTGTAGCTTCCTCTCAAAGAGGAGAAGAACCACAAACAACTATTCCAGGAATGGCAAGGGTAGGAATAGTTCTCTTAACTCCAGACTAGGATGTGATGAGATTCTCATATCATCTATCTAATCCTCGCACCAAAAATTTAGCTGAATATAAGGCTCTGATTGCCGATCTGGAGTTATCCGTTACTCTAAGCATTCAGAACATCAACATCTTCAAAGATTCTTAGCTAATTATCAACTAAATTGCTAGTCCTACAAGGTTATAAAGCCTAAGCTCCATCACTACAATAAGTACACCATAGAGTTGTTGGCCCAAATCACAGAGGTTGCTAGTTATAATATTATTTAAGGAGAGAATGTTGTAGCATATGCCAAAGAGTTGGAATGTCCAGAAAATGAGTTCATATCAATAAACGTCCAAAATAGACAAGTGTTATCCCTTATTGATATTTAACTAATCAAAAATACTCTCTTGATGGGGAGGTTGCCATTGCCAAGAAGGATAAGGAGTTAGATTTGAGACAATCATTCATGAATTAACTAAATAAAGGAAAACTACCTCAAGAGAAGTCTCAAGCCCATCAAATGAAGTAGAGAGCACTTTCCTATGCTCTTGTTGATGGTGTCTTATTTCAGTAGTCTTTCGATCATATGTGGTTACGTTGTTTAGACAAGCACGAAGCCCGTAAGATCATGACTGAGGTACACTCAGGATTATGTGGAGCCAACCAATCTTGTTCAAAAATGAAAGCCAAGTTTAAGAAACTAGGATACTACTGGTCATCGATAATCAAAGATTGCATGGATACGACTAGGCAATGCCACCAATGTTAAATAAATGATGTGGTCCTACACCAACCATCCAACATTCTACATCTTACATTGACCTCATGGCCATTCTGAGTGTGCATAGTGGGTTTGATTGATCCTCCTACTTCCAAGGGTCATTGGTTCATCTCAGTTGCTACTAACTACTTTTTCAAATGGATGAAAATGATTCCACTTAGAGAGGTCATGACTCAGCATGTGCTCTAATTTTTTTGGAACCATATCGTATATAGGTTTGGAGTGCCTCGATGAATTATATCCATAATGGTACTCATTCAAGAGCACGAGATCAACAACTTTGCCCGTGAGTCATACATAGATTGAAGATATTCTACCATCAACTACCCGAGGGCAAACCGCTTAGAAGCCTTCAACAAAACTCTCATCCAAATACCAAAAAAGACACTGACAATATAAGCCATGAGTAGTTAATTCAAGCCTTGTGGACCTACCGCACCACATATAGAACTCTAACTCAGTCTACTACTTTCTCCTAAGTGTTTGGGTCCAAAGTCATTCTACCATTAGAAGTCCAACTCCTATCACTAAGGATAGTTGTGGGTAGCATGATCACAATAAAGCAGAATGCCAAGTTATGGCTAGAAGATCTCGAAGGTTTGGAGAAGAGAAGCCTGTGGGCATGCTAAAACCATGAGTTGTACAAAGCTAAAATGATTCAAGCTCACAACAAGTTGAATCATTTTAGAGCATTTGAAGTAAGAGAACTTATTTTAGTTTTAAGGAGACTAATTGTTTCCCATCATAAGATGGGAGGCAAGTTTGAACCCACTTGGGATGGCCCTTTTACCATAGAGAAGGCATACCAAGAAAGATCTTATCAACTTATTAATCATGAGGGAGAGCTCCCAATGCTTTCAACCATTGGGCTCTACTTAAAGAAATATTATAAATCATGTTTAAAAATAATTATCATCAATGAAAATACCATTTAGAATTCAATATCTTCCATATTGAAAGTATTCTTATTATTGAATCCACCACGATGTGTTTAGGGTAGGTGTAAGGAACCAGCAAAGATCCAATCCTTCCTTCATCGACACAAAAATACAAACTACACAAAAAACATATAAAACAAACACATATCTTTTGTGTTGGGATACTCTGTAAGTTGAGGTAAAGCCCAAGTGGCACTCACTCAAGAGTCGCTTCTGTCGCTATACCCTCACTAGTGGTCTTCTTGCTTTAGAGGATGTAAGTCTGCTACATTTTCCTTCTTTATTTGGCCATTGCACATCGACGAGCAGCTTGTTAGTTTGGTAGGCCTTACTGCATGGCCGGTAAGCTGCCTCATGACTACACTGACTGGGTTAAGTATATTTGAGGTTTAGGATAAGTTCTAGCTCCTTCCCTCATGACCGATGTCCATTCTTCCTCGTGATCCATGCTTATTAGTCATACATCTAGTATTTATCTCACAGATGACTATCTCGATGAGTTTTGCTTGGAAAGTTGTAAGCCTTCATGCTTTCTTTCTAGATTGATCGTTGGACATCAACGGGCACGTTAGGTTGGTTGGTTCTCACTATGCTGATAGATACACCACTCATGATGACTGATACACCTTAGGTTGGTTGGTTCTTGCACCTTAGGATACACCACTCAAGGCAGATGTAAGTCTGCTATGCTTTCTCCTTAAGTTGGCCACTTTACACCTATAAGCTTTCTTTTCTATGGCTCAAGATAACACCCTAGATCACCTCCTGTGCACTATTTGGATCACATCCTTTGCATTCCTATTCACACTACCCCATTACTATCGGATTGACAGCTTCCTCATAGTAATAATATATGTTGTTGGAGAATCCATCTTTTGGATGTGTAGATTCTCCCATATGTCCAGTAAATATAAGATAGGTTAAGGATGACATAGCTCCTTCTTAGTGTGGTCCGTCGCACACCAATAGGATCCACACAAACATATAAATAAAATATATATTCACTTATGGATTAGGAGGACACCACTAGCGATTCTTTCAAGAAGACATCCTATGTTTAGGCAAAGGTTAGCAAATCTCCTTATAGAAGCCAACTACTGATTAGATATAAGTCCATAGCGGCATTCACTCTGTAGTCAACCCTAAGTCAGATTCGATTTATTGTGCTACCAATAGGTCACCCCAGTGGTTTTTCCCTACTTTAGAAGATGTAAGTCTACTACTCTTTCTTTCTAGCACAATCATTACACATCGAATGGCAACCCCTTAGGTTGGCTAGCTCTACCCCATAGCCAGTAAATTATCCCTTTGGATTTGTAAATTTAAGATAGGACAAGTCTGATATAGCCCCTTCTCAGTGGGTCCATCACACACTGACATGGTCCATAAATTAAATCTTTTAAATTTGATCGAGCTCACATCCCCAGCGGATATGCCTTCAATTTAAAATCAAACTAAACCAAAAAAACCATATCAAATCACATGAAATTATGATAAAATTTTTTTAGACTACTTTGAGTTAACATAAGTCCCCAGCGGCATTCATTTAATAGTCGCCCTAGGTCAGGTTCGCTTTTTTGTGCATCCAACAGGTCCCCCCAATGGTTGTTCCTCACTTTGGAAGATGTAAGTCTGCTACACCTTCTTCCTAGCATAGTCATTGCATAGCGAAAGGCAACCCCTTAGGTTGGCTAGCTCTACACCGCAGCCGGTAGACTATGCATTTGGATTTGTAAACTTGAGGTAGGTCAAAGCTGATATAGATTTTTCTCAGTGGGTCCATTGCACAACAACGGGGTCCATACATTAATTCAGATTAAATTAAACCCAATCTTATTTCCTCGGTGGAGTTAAATCACACCCTTCTCCCTAGTAGAGCCTACATCATATATAAACAAGTCAAGCAAACAAATCAAATTCAAAACTAACCTCTCTAGTGGAGCCAAATTAAACCAACTCCCTCAATAGAGTCTAAATCAAAGAAATCTAACCAAAATCTTATTATCAGTGGATACATCCCCAAATAAATTTATAAAATCAAACTCAAATCCTAATCCCCATCAGATAGCTTGAACCTGCTTCCCTAGTGGAAGGTTCATATACCCGATCCCTAGTGAACTCGAGCCCATATCTCTATTAGATATGCTTCCACATCAATTAAAATAAAACAAATTAAAGTTGACTCGATCTTAATCCCTAGTAGATTATAGATTCTTTTCCCCAATGGATTTTCTTTCCACATGTCATATAATCAAATCAAATTGAAACATTATCACCAATTTTTTTTTTTACTTCTACACCCTCGACATAGATCCCTCACATGTCTTGTCCAATGCATGTGTGATCCCCTAGTGGATCTCCCTCCATGTCCTTAACATGAAATTCTCACCAAATCTTGTTTCTTCTCTTATGCACACCTTTAATACTTTAACCAAAAGCCTAACAATGCATTCATTCAAATTACATCATCTCAACATTGTAATCAACATTTTATGATTTGTGATTGCATGCTCAAACTAACTATACAATAGCATGCTAAACATATTATAATGTAAATTAAGACACTATATTATATTATAATATATGATATATTATAATTTGTTGTAATATAAGATATTTTCTAACATTACACCTCGTTAGAATCACTTGAAAAAAACAAATAAAAATTTTTTCACAAAATATGAAAAATGTTCATCTTGGATGTAAAATTATTATTTTTCTGTTCGAAATGGTACAAAACAGCATATTTTTTGTGTTGGTTTTTGTTGTGTGCCATGAATTTTGCGAAATTCTTCCATCTCAACCTTCAATTCAACATTTTTGTAAGTTTTGACCCCAACATTTTATGATTTGTGATTGCATGCTCAAACCAACTATACACAAGATGCTAAACATATTATAATGTAAATTAACACACTATGTTATATTATAATATATTATATTATAATTTTGTTGTAATATATATATTATCTTACATTACCTTAAATGAATCACTTTAAGCCAAAAAAAAAATTTGGTTGAAATATGAACATTTATTTTGGATGCAAAATTCCATTCTTTTGATTAAAGACACATATAGAATTACCAAAGCAAAATTTCCATCAAATTTCATCATCTCACTATAAATCAATATTTTTATGAATTATACCAAGTAAACTCTACTACATCATACTATAAGAAACTAAAATATGCTAACAAACAAGTAATAATACATATGTTATAATGCATGATGCTACACTATGTTATGGCATCCTATATTATATTACACTATAACATATTATATTATATTATATTGCATATCACATCACAAGGGATTGCTTAAGATAAAAAATCATAAAATTATTCTAAATAATAAAAAACTATATATTTTAGGTGTATTAGTTACATATTTTAAATTAAAATAATATATTATGATGCTAAGATCTATCTATTATGAATTTGGCCAAATTCCACCATTTTAAAGTCTAAATAAACATTTTTTACTAGTGTAGGCTTGACTGCATGATTGTAAAATACTAAAAGAATTTAAAATTTACATAATAATATATTATGATATATGATGTTATACTATGCTACAACATATAATTGATATTTTGAACATAAAATCTTACTTTTTATACTACAAGTGGCGTAGCACACCTTTAGTACTACAACCAAATTCCCACTTCAAATTTAACATTTCATCATCTGATTTATTAAATCAATATATTTATGATTTATATTAATATAAACTATACAATACCATAATATACTAAAATATTTCAAAACATCTTTTAACATCCTAAAAACACATCACTACATGCTCAAATATATGATGCTAAATTATACTATAATATTTGGTATTATAATATGATTTAGGTTAGGTTTAGGGTATTTAAATATCTAATAGTCAAAAGAAAGTCTCTTGAAGACATTTTCTTTAGCTACCATAACTATGTTAGATTAGGTCACTCTTAGATCTACTCCCAAAGACATCTTTATTAAGTGTAGGGTTTAGTGTTTAGGGTTAGTTTAGGGTTTAAGTTTAGGGTTGGGGTTTAGTTTTTAGGGTTTTGGGGTTTGGGGTTGGGTTTAGTAGTTTGTAGGGGTTTGTGGTTTAGGTTTTTTTATGGTTTTAGGGTTTTTAGGTTTTTAGGGTTTTTAAGGTTTACTATTTAGTGTGTGGTTTAGGATTTTATGTGTAGGGTTTAGGGTTTGGAGTTTAGGTTTTAGGTTTTTTTAGTTTAGGGTTTAGGGTTTAGGATTTAAGGGTTTTTTAAATAGAAAAAAATTTCATATTCAACATTTTCTCTTTTCAATTTTATCAACCAAGTAGCATCCCAAGTATTCTAAGGTACAAGCAATGGACTATATAAAAAATGAGCACCCATAAAGCAAATTAAAACCCTAGATAAGTAGAACTTTATCTTCCATAAAGACATAGTTCCATAAGCAATAGATTGGATCTCGCTCTTCGAGTAGCAGATCCACCATATCATATCCTCGATCCTCTACCACCACCACATACCGTAACCTCCATCGCCTCCCATAACCACCACTACTCTGACCACCACCTCTAGATCCCCCACCACCACTACGATAACTATCGCTTCTCACTCCGCTATCAAGACTGAGCCTTTGACGTTGATGTCATCAAGGTTCCCCCATTCTGTGGTTGTTGGGTTTAGAGTTGTGGTTTATGGTTTAGGTTTAGGGTTTATAGTTTAGGGTTGTGGGTTTGGGTGGTTTAGGTCAAGGTTTAAAGATTTGTTTAGGTTTTAGTGTTTGTGGTTTAGAATTTTAGGGTTTGGGGTTTAAGTTGTGTGGCTTTGGGTTTAGGGTTGTAGGTTTAGGGTTTAGTGTTTAGTGTTTGTGGTCTTTAGGTTAGTGTAGGTTGGTTAGGGTTATTTTTATTTTTTCTATTTTTATTTTAAATTAAGTAAACTCGAAGGTCATGGTTTATTTAGTTTATTTTTAATTTATTTGAGTTTATTTTATTTTTTTATTTTATTTAGTTTAGTTTATTTATTTTAGTTTAAGTTTTATTTTAGTTTATTTTAGGTTATTTTATTTTAGTTGAGTCTATCTATTTTATTTTAGGTTTATTTTCTTTTAGTAGGCTTTATTTATTTAAGTTTAGGTTTTAGGTTTTATTTTAGGTTTTTGTTTACATTTTATTTTAGTTTAGTTTTTTACTTTAGTTTATTTTAATTTATTTAGTTTAGGTTTATTTTATTTATATTTAGGTTTTAATTATTTTATTTTAGTTTATTTTAGTTTGTTTAAGTTTATTTTATTTTATTTTAGGTTTAGTTTTGTTTTAGTTTTAGGTTTTATTTTTTATTTATTTTTTTAAGTTTCTTTTTAGGTTTTAGGTTTAGTTTTTTAATTAGTTTTATTTCATTTTATTTTAGGTTTATTATTATATATTTAGGTTTTAGTTTATTTTTAGGTTTATTTTATTTATTTTAGTTTAGTTTTTATTTTTTTTATTTTATTTTCTTATTAGGTTTGTTTTAGGTTTTCTTTAGTTTATTTTATTTTATTATATATTTTATTTTATTTTCAGTTAAGTTTAGGTTTAGGTTTTAGATTTTAGGGTTTAAGTTTTGGGTTAGTTTAAGATTTAGGTTTTGGGTTTAGGCTTTGGTTTTAGGTTGAGGGTTTATGGTTTAGTTTAGGTGAGAGTTTAAGTTTTTTTTTAACAGAGAACAATTTAGATTCAACATTTATTTTTTTGAATTTCATCAACCAAGTATCACCCAAAATTTTCTAAGACATAATGACATAAAAAAAAATAAGCACACATATTGTAGGTTTAGGGTTTAGTTTTTTTTTTTTTAAATTAAGCAAAAATGATAGGTTTTGATTTATTTAGTTTATTTAATTTTATTTTTTTTTTTAGTTTTAGCATATTTATTTTAGGTTTATTTATTTTAGTTTAGGTTTTATTTTTATTTTTATTTTAGGTTTATTTATTTTAGTTGAGTTATATTTATTTTATATTTTAGTTTATTTTATTTTTTATCGTGTTTAGGTTTTTATTTTATTTTTTTTAAGTTTAGGTTTTAGGTTTTATTTTATTTTATTTTAGGTTTATTTTTTAGTTTAGTTTATTTTAGTTTATTTTATTTTATTTTTTTATGTTTAGGTTTTTTATTTTAGTTTAGTTTAGTTTTATTTGTTAGTTTATTTTAGTGCAGTTTAGTTTATTTTATTTTGTTTATTTTATTTATTTAGTTTTAGGTTTCTTACATGGCCTAGGGTTTTATTTTTTATTTTATATTTTATATTTATGTTTTTAGTTTTAGATCCAATCTTATTTTATCTTAGGTTTATTTATTATTATTTTAAGTTTATTTTATTTTTAATCAAGTTTTATACTTAAGTTTTATTTAGATCCTTTAATTATTTAGTTTATTTTAATTTTCTTTTAGGTTTCAGTTTTCTTTATTTTCTTTATCTCATAGTTTAAGTTCATTTTATTTATCTTTATTTAGGTCTTTAAGCCAAGTTTAGTTTCTTTTAATCCTGTGATCAGTGGCCTAGAGTCAGTGTGGCTCAGGCCTAGGCCAGTGTCTTTAGGGCCTTGTGCTGGTCAGATCAGGCTCTGCCTAGGCTCAGCTCTGTGGCATGGCTGAGGGTCCAGTGAATCATGGCCTCAGGGCCAGGTTAGGCCAGTGGCCTAAACCTCAGTGGCTCAGTATTTGAGGTCCAGTGAGCTGCTCATGGCCTAGACTCAGTGGCTCAGTGGCTCAGGCCTGTGGCCTTTATGGCTATAGCTCAGGGCTCAGGCCAGATTTAGGGCTCAGGCCTGTTCAAGATTTATCAGTGGCTCAGTGCCAAGGTCAGTGGCTCAGTTTGTGGCCCAGCTCAGTGTGGCCGGTCAGGGCTCCAGAGTGGTAGTCAGGATTGTGGATGTGGTCAGGGCTAGTGGCCCAGGATTTAGGGTTTATGATTTATGGTTTTAATTAGCAAAACCTGGTTTAGTTTATTTTAGTTTATTTTATTTATTTGATTTTATTTTATTTAGTTTATTTTTTATTTTATTTAATTTAGTTTATTTTTTTAGTTTTATTTTATTTTATAGTTTTGTGGTTTATGCTTATGCTTATTATTTAGTTTAGTTTAATTTTATTTTATTTTAGGATTTTATTTTAAGTTTAGTTTAGGTCTATTTTATTTTTTAGTTGTTTATTTTAGGTTTTATTTTTTTATTTTGATTTAGGTTTATTTTAGTTTATTTTAATTTATTTAGTTTAAGTTTAGTTTAGGTTTTAGTTTATTTAGGTTTAGGTTTAGGTTGTATTTAATTTAGTTTAGTTTATTTGAGTTTAGTTTATTTATGTCCATTTTATTTTATTTTACGCTTAGTTTTTTTTAGTTTTTAGTTTTATCTTTATTTATTTACATTTTATTTTTTATGTTTAAGTTTTATTTAGTTTTATTTTATTTTAGATTTTATTTTATTTTACATTTAATTTTCTATTTAGGTTTTCTATCTTTTATTTAATTTTGGTTTAATTTAAGTTTTATTTTTTTATTTTAGTTAATTTTATTTTTTCTCTTATTTTTTAGGTTTAGTTTATGTTTTAATTTATGTTTTATTTTATTTTATTTTTAGGTTTAGTTTATTTGTTTATTTTATTTTAGTTTTATTTTAGTTTAGGTTTGTGGTTGGTTTAGTTTGGGGTTTAGTTGTGGTGTGGTCAGGGTGTGAGGGGGTTTGGGTGGTAGAGTTTGTTTAGGGTTTTTGGCTCAGTTGGTTTTAGGTCTAGATTGTTTTAGTTTTTTAGGGTTTAGGTTTTAGAGAACAAATTCATATTCAACATTTCTTCTTTCAATTTTGTCAACCAAGTAACACACCAAGTTTTCTAAGACACAAGCAATGATGTAAAAAATGAGCATGCATAGCAAATTAAAACCCTGATAACTATAATCATCTCTACTATAAAGACATTGTTCCATAAGTGACGATCTTCCATTCTTCGCTTAGCTCCCATCGAACCATCCCTCTCTAAGATGATGATCCACTACCATGGTTGTAACCTCCATCGCTCCTCTTGCCTCCATAACCACCACTGCTCCATATCTACAAGCACCTCCAGATCCCTCACCACCACTGTGATAACCAACCTCCGCTTCTACCACCGTGATCTAGATCGAGCTTTGATGTGATGTTCCCGCCATCAAGGTTCTCCATTCTGGTTTAAGTTTATTAGCTTTTATGGTTTAGATTTATTTTAATTTATTTATTTTATTATGTTTGTGGTGTGGAGGTGGTCAGTGGTTTATGATTTAGTGAAAGTAGGTGTGTCAGTTTCTGTGTGGCTTGACCCAGGGCCTATGGCTCAGGGTGGTGGGTTTGGTGGCCTGAGGGCTCATGGCTCAGGTCAGAGTGGCCTTTCAGGTCAGTGGCCTGGTTTCTGGCCAAGTGGCTCAGTATTAAATTTAACATTTAGGCTATGGCTCAGGGTCAGTGGCCTGGGCTCAGTGTGGCCTGGTGGTCGTGTCAGCCCAGCCTAGAGCTATGCCTAGAATCAGCCTAGATCTGGCTCAGGCTGGCCCCAGGGTCCTGTGGCTCAGTATGTGTTTAGGTCAGGCTCATGGTTTTGGCCTGTGGTCAGTTTTTTGGGCCTGTAGGTTTCAGGTAGTGGATTTTAGGTTTTGTTTGGGGGGTTTGGTTTAGGATTTAGAGTTTAGTATTTGAGGATTTTTTTAACTTAAGCAAACCATAGTTTAAGTTTATTTAGTTTATTTTATTTATTTTAGTTTAGTTTTATTTTATTTTTAGTTAGTTTAATTTATTTTTAGGTTTATTTATTTTAGTTTAGTTTTTATTTTAGTTTATTTTTAGTTTATTTTTTTTTTAATTTAGATTTATTTTATTTTATTTTATGTTTGTTTTATTTTTATTTTCAATTAGGTTTTATTTTCGTTTTAGGTTTGTCTTTTAGGTTTATTTTTAGGTTTTATTTTTTAGTTTAGGTTTAGGTTTATTTTCAATTTATTTTATTTTATTTAATTTAGGGTTTAGGGTTTAGGTTTATGTTTTATTTATTTTAGGTTAGTTTATTTTAGTTTAGGTTTAGGTTTATTTTATTTTGTTTACTTTTGGTTTGGTTTTTTTTTTAGTTTAAGGTTTAGGTTTCATTTTCTATTTGTTTTGAGGTTTATTTTTTAGGTTTAGATTTTTATTTAGTTTTTAGTTTATTTTATTTATAAGTTTATTTTATTTTTATTTTACATTTACTTTTTATTATATTTAGGTTTTTTTAGGTTTATTTTATTTTTTAGCATAGTTTAGGTTTTTATTTATTTTATTTTAGTTTAGTTTTTATTATTTGTTTTATTTTATTTTTACGTTTAATTTTTGGTTTAGGTTTAGGTTTAGGTCTTGGTTTTAGTTTAGGTTTTTAATTTATTTTATTTACTATTTTATTTATGTTTAGGTTTAGTTACATATTTAATTTTAGGTTTTATTTAGTTTAGTTTTAGTTTTTTAGACTTTTAGAGTTTAGAATTTAGGGTTTGGGGTTTGGGGTTTAGGGTTTAGGGTTTAGGGTTGTAGCTTTTAGGGTGTAGGGTTTAGGATTTTGGATTTTGGGTTTAGGGTTTAAGGTTTCAGGGTTTAGGGTTTAGGGTTCTAACCTTAGGGTTCAAGATTTAGAGTTAGGATTTTTTTAATTTTTTTAATTTTATTTATTTTTTTAAATTAAGTAAACTGGTATGTTTAGGTTTATTTAGTTTATTTTTTTATTTATTTTAGTTTATTTTCTTTCTTATTTTTATTATTATTTAATTTAATTTATTTATTTTAGGTTTATTTATTTTAGTTTAGGTTTTTTTATTTTAGTTTATTTTACAGGTTTAGGTTTAAGTTTAAGTTTAGGTTTAGGTTTTAGTTTGGTTTTATTTTTATTTAAATTTTTAGGTTTAGGTTTTTTTTTATTTTTAGATTTTGGGTTGTAGGATTAGGGTGTAGGGTTTAAGAATTAGGGTTTAGGGTTAGTTTCAGGGATTAGGGTATGGGGTTTAGGGTTTAAGATTTAGGGTTTAAAGGTTTTTTTTTCCAAATAAAGTAAACTGGTAGGTTAAGGTTTATTTAATTTATTTAGTTTATTTTTCATTTATTTTAGTTTATTTATTTTTTATTAATTATTATTTATTTTATTTAGTTTAGTTTATTTAGTTTAGTTTAGGTTTTATTTAAGTTTATTTTTAGGTTTAGGTTTATGTTTATGTTTATTTTTTTTAGTTTTAGTTTTTTTTTATTTTTATGTTTAGAGTTTTATTTTATTTTTTTAGGTTTAGGTTTTATGTGTTTCTTTTAGGTTTATTTTTAAGTTTTATTTTTCAATTTAGGTTTAGGTTTATTTTTAGTTTATTTTATTTTATTTAGTTTAGGGTTTAGGTTTAGGTTTAGTTTATTTTAGGTTTAGGTTAAGGTTTTATTTATTTTAGTTTATTTTATTTTAGTTTAGGTTTAGGTTTATTTAATTTTACTTATTTTAGGTTTAGGATTTTTCTTAGTTTATAGTTTAGGTTTTATTTTTTATTTATTTCCAGGTTTAGCTTTTTTTAGTATTTATTTTATTTTATTTTAGGTTTATTTTATTTTTATTTTATGTTTAGTTTTTATTTATTTAGGTTTTTTATTTTTAGGTTTATTTTATTTTTTAGTTTAGTTTAAATTTTTATTTATTTTATTTTAGCTTTTATTTTTTATTTTATTTTATTTTTACATGTAGGTTTAAGTTTAGGTTTAGGTTTAGGTTTTAGTTTAGAATTTTATTTTATTTGATTTTTTTATTTCAATTAGTTTTAGGTTTATTTATTTATTTAAATTTTAGGTTTTATTTAGTTTAGGATTAGGTTTTTAGTTTTTATGGTTTATGATTTAGGGTTAAGGATTTGGTGTTTAAGGTTAAGGGTTTAGGGTTGTACGTTTTAGGGTTTAGGGTTTATGGTTTAGGGTTTAGAGTTTATGGTTTAGGGTTTTAGGGTTTAGGTTTAGGGTTTAGGGTTTAGGGTTTTAAGGTTTAGGGTTTAGGTTTAGTGTTGTAGGTTTAGGGTTCAGGGTTTAGGGTTAGGGTTTTTGTAAATTTTATTTTAATTTTTATATTTATTTTTTATTTATTTTAGTTAATTTTATTTTTTTATTTTTATTATTATTTAGTTTAGTTTATTTTTTTTAGGTTTATTTATTTTAGTTTAGGTTTTTTATTTTAATTTTGTTTTTTTAGGTTTATGTTTTATTTTTTATTTTTTGGATTAGCTTTAGGTTATTATTTTATTTTTTTTTAGGTTTGGGTTTTATGTTTTTACTTTAAGTTTATTTTTAAGATTTTTTTAGTTTAGGCTTACTTTTTTTAGTTTATTTTATTTTATTTATGCTTTAGGTTTAGGTTTTGTTTTAGGTCTTATTTATTTTAGTTTAGTTTATTTTAGTTTAGGTTTTGGTTTATTTTATTTTTATTTTAAGTTTAAGTTTTTTTTTTTAGTTTAGGGTTTAGGTTTTATTTTATATTTATTTTTAGGTTTTATTTTTGGGTTTATTTTTTTAGGTTTAAATTTTTATTTAGTTTTAGTTTATTTTATTTTATTTTAGGTTTAGTTTTTTATTTTATTTAGGTTTTATTATTTTAGTTTAGTTTAGTGTTTTATTTATGTTATTTTAATTTTAATTTAATTTTTATTTTAATTTCTTTTTAGGTTTAGGTTTAGATTTAGGTTTTAGTTTATGTTTTTATTTAATCTAATTTTTTTATGTTAATTTGGTTTAGATTTTTTTATTTATTTTACTTTTATGTTTTATTTAGTTTAGGTTTAGGATTTTAGCTTATAGGGTTTAGGGTTTAGGGTTAGTTGAGGGTTTAGGGTTTGGGTATTAGGGTCTAAGTTTAGGGTTAGTTTAGGTTTAGGGTTTGGGGTTTAGGGTCTATGTTTTAGGGTTAGGGTTAAGGGTTAAGGGTTTAGGGTTTAAAGTTTAGGGCATATGGTGTAGGGTTTAGGGTTTAAGTTTTAGGGTTTATGCTTTTAGGGTTTAGGGTTTAAGGTTGTAGGTTTATGGTTTAGGGTTAGTTTTTTGGGTTTTAGGTTTTTTTGTTACAAAAACAAATTAAGTAAACCTGTAAGTTTAGGTTTTTTTAATTTACTTAGTTTATTTTTTATTTATTGAGTTTATTTTATCATTTATTTTTATTTAGTTTAGTTTATTTATTTTAGGTTTACTTATTTAAGTTTAAGTTTCAATTATAAATTATCTTTTAGGTTTAGGTTTAGGTTTAGGTTTAGGTTTATTTTTTAGTTGAGTTTTATTTGTATTTTAATTTTTACGTTTAAGTCTTTAGGTCTTTAGTGTTTAGGGTTTAGGGTTTAGGGTTTAGGGTTTTTTGGGGTTTAGGGTTTAGGGTTTAGGGTTTAAGGTTTAGGATTTAGGATTTAGGGTTTAGGGTTTAAGGTTTATGGTTTAGGGTTTTTTTTAATTAAGTAAACTAGTAAGTTTAGGTTTATTTTATTTATTTAGTTTCAATTTAATTTATTTTTGTTTATATTTCCTTTTATTTTTATTTAGGTTTATTTTTTATTTTGATTTAGTTTACTTTGTTTATTTTAGGTTTATTTATTTTAGTTTAGGTTTTTTTATTTTTTTTTAGTTTTAAGGTTTAGGTTTAGGTATACGCTTATTTTTTTTTAGTTAAGTTTTATTTATATTTTATTTTTTTAAGTATAGGTTTATATTTTTTTATGTTTTGGGTTTACATTTTATTTTTTTATTTTTAGGTTTATTTTATTTTAGGCTTAGGTTTTAGGTTTTTTTTTTAGGTTTGTTTTTAGGTTTTATTTTTTAGTTTACATTTAGGCTTTTCTTTAGTTTATTTTATTTTATTTAGTTTAGGTTTAGGTTTTGGTTTAGTTTATTTTAGGTTTAGGTTTAAGTTATATTTATTTTAGTTTAGTTTATTTTAGTTTAGGTTTAGGATTATTTTATTTTGTTTATTTTATTTTTATTTTAGGTTTTATTTTTTTCTGTTTGAGGTTTAGGTTTTATTTTATATTTAATTTTAAGTTTTATTTTTAGGTTTATTTTTTAAGTTTAAGTTTTTATTTAGTTTAGATTTTTTTAATTTAGGTTTATTTTATTTTTATTTTACATTTAGTGTTTATTTTTTTAGGTTTTTTATTCATAGGTTTATTTTATTTTTAGTTTAATTTAGTTTTTTTTATTTATTTTAATTTATTTTTTTATTTTACTTTATTTTTAGGTTTAGGTTAGGTTTTAGTATAAAATTTCATTTTATATTATTTATTTTATTTTTTAGGTTTAGGATTATTTATTTATTTTATTATTAGGTTTTATTTAGTTTAGGTTTAAGTTTTTAGGTTTTTAGGGCTTACGATTTAAGGTTTAGTGTTTAGGGTGTAGGGTTTAGGGTTTAGGTTTAGGGTTTTGGTGTTTAGGGTTTATGGTTTTAGGATTTAGGTTTTAGAGTTTAAGGTTTAGGGTTTAGGGTTTTTAGGGTTAAGGGTTTAGGGTTAAGTGATAAGGTTTATATTAGTTTTAGTTTAGGTTTAGGGTTTTTGGTTTTTAAAAATAATTAAGATTTAACATTTCTTCTTTTAATTTCATCAACCAATTAACACTAAGTTTTCTAAGACACAGCAATGACATAGATAAGAAAATGGCAGAGAGAAAATCAAAACCTCTATAAAGACATAGTTATGATTAGATCTGGTCGTTCTTCATTTTCTCAGTTCCATATTACTCTAGTTGCGTGATTCACCATCATCTATCTCTTATGTTTTCCTTGCTCCATAACCACCATGACCACCTCCATATCCACTAGCACCTCTAGATCCCCACCATTTATGATAACCACATGCCTTATCTCCACCGATCTAGGCCAGTTGACAATGATGTTCTTATGAGGTTATTTCTTAGGGTTTAAGTTTATTAGGTTATAAGGTTTAGGTTTATTTTTTAATTTATTAAGTTACTTTAGGTTTAAGTTTAGGTTTAGGATTTATTAGGGTTTAGGTTTAGGTTTAGGTTTAATCTTTAGAGTTTATAGTTTGGTTTATGCTTTTGGTTTAGGGTTTAGGGTTATGGTTTAGGGTTAGGGTTTTAGGGTTTGGGTTTATTTGGTTTTAGGGTTAGTTTAGGGTTTATTTTGGGTTTAGTGTTTAGGCTTTAGGTTTAGGTTTTGAAGGTTTAGTTTAGGTTAGGTTGTTTAGGTTTAGGGTTTACTTTAGTTATTTTAGGGTTTAGGTTTAGGGTTAATTTATGGTTAAGGTTTTAGGTTTATAGAGTTTAGGTTTAGATTTGAGTTAGTTTAGGGTTTAGTTTAGGTTTAGTTTAGTGCAGTTTTAGTTTAGGGTTTAGGGTTTGGGGTTTTTTAGGGTTTAGGGTTTGGGATTTTGGATTTAGGCTTTAGGGTTAGTTTTAGGGTTTAGGGTTTAGGGTTTAGGGTTTAGGGTTTTTTTCTTAAAATTTTATAAACTAGCAGGTTTAGGTTTATTTAGTTTATTTAGTTCATTTTTTATTTATTTAAGTTTATATTTTTTATTTATATTTAAGTTTATTTTAATTTTTATTTTGTTTAGTTTTTCTTATTTTAGGTTTATTTTTTTTAGTTTAGGTTTGTTATTTTAGTTTATTTTTAGGTTTACATTTAGGTTTATGCTTATCTTTTAGTTTTATTTTTTATTTTATTTTATGTTTAGGTTTATTTTTATTATTTTAGGTTTAGATTTAGATTTTATTTATTTTTTTTTAGGTTTAGGTTTTGGTTTTCTTATAATTTAATTTTAGGTTTAGGTTTATTTTACTTTATTTTATTTTATTTAGTTTAGGTTAGGTTTAGGTTTAGTTTTTATTTAGTTTAGTTTAGTTTATTTTAGTTTAGGTTTATGTTAGGTAATTTTTTATTTTGGGTTTAAGTTTTTTAGTTTAGGGTTTAAGTTTTTTTTTTTTTTTTTTAGGTTTATTTTTTTTTTTTGGTTTAGGTTTTTTTATTTAGATTTTATTTTATTTTATTTTAGGTTTATTTTATTTTTTTTTTTTATTTTAGTTTAGTTTTATTTTATTTAGGTTTTATTTTTTATGCTTATTTTTTAGTTTTGTTAATTTTTTATTTATTTTATTTTAGTTTAGTATTTTATATTTTATTTTATTTTATTTTTACATTTAGGTTTAGGTTTAGGTTTAGGTTTATGTATAGGTTTAGTTTAGGTTTATTTAATTAATTTTTTTTTATTTATTTAAGTTTAGGTTTTATTTATTTTATTATTAGGTTTTTTTTTAGTTTAGGTTTATTTTTTTAGGTTTTAGTTAAGATTTATGGTTTAGGTTTGGTTTAGGGTTTAAGGTTTAGGGTTGTAGTTTTATAGTTTAGTTTAGGGTGTAGATTTAGGTTTGGGTTTAGGGTTTTATTTTTAGGTAAGGATTAGGGTTTAGTTTAGGGTTTTTTAGGGTTTAGGGTTTAGGTTATGATTTAGGGTTTATGCTTTTAGGTTTTTATTAGTATTTAGGGTTTAGGTTTTTTTGGGTTTAGTTTAGGTTTATGGTTTAGGGTTCATTTTGGGTTTAGTGTTTATTAGTTTAGTATTTTTTGGTTTATTTAGTTTATTTAATTTATTGAGCTTTTTATTTATTTATTTTAGTTTACTTTATTTTTTAAATGTTTTTACTTTTATTTTTTATTTTAATTAGTTTAGTTTATTTATTTTTAGTTTTATTTTATTTATTTTATGTTTATGTTTATTTTAGTTTTTATTTTTTTTATTTTTTTTAGGTTTTAGGTTTTAATATTTTGGGATTAGTTTCTTTTTTAATATTTTTTATTATTATTATTATTTTTATTAGGTTTAGTTTGGGGTTTAAGGTTATATTTGGTTTAGGTTTAGGATTAGTTTTAACTTTAGGGTTTAGGATTATTTTTTAGGTTTAGATTTAGGGTTTTAAGTTTATGGTTTAGGGATTAGGGTTTGATTTTGGGTTTAGGTTTTAGGGTTTAGAGTTTAGGTTTAGGGTTTAGGGTTGTTTTAGGGTTTAGGGTTAAAGGTTTAGGGTTAGGGTTTTCTTTATTATTTTTGTTATATTTTTTTTTTTTTTAGGGTTTAGGTTTTTTATTTTGGTTTAGGATTTAGTTTAGGTTTTTTTTTAAATTAAGTAAACTGGTAGGTTTAGGTTTTTTTTAGTTTAGTTTGTTTATTTTTTATTTATTTAAGTTTATTTTATTTTTTCTTTTTTTAAGAATTTTTTTATTTTTATTTAGTTTATTTTATTTATTTTAGATTTTTTTTATTTTAGTTTAGGTTTTTTATTTTACTATTTATGCTTATTTTTTAGTTTAGTTTTATTATTATTTTATTATTTTGGATTAAGTTTTTTTTTTATTTTTAGGTTTAGGTTTAGGTTTTTATTTAATTTTTTTAGGTTTATGTTTTAGGTTTTTATTTTAGTTTATTTTTTGGTTTTTTTTAAAATTTAGGTTTAGGTTTATTTTTAGTTTATTTTATTTTATTTAATTATAATTTAGGTTTAGTTTATTTTAGGTTTAGGTTTAGGTTTTATTTGTTTTAATTTAGTTTATTTTAGTTAAGGTTTATTTTATTTTATTTATGTTAGGTTTAGGTTTGTTTTTTAGTTTAAGGTTTAGGTTTTATATTTTATATTTTTAGGTTTTATTTTTTAGGTTTATTTTTAATTTAGTTTTTATTTTATTTTATTTTAGGTTTATTTTATTTTTATCTTTCATTTAGTTTTTATTTTATTTAAGTTTTTTATTTATAGGTTTATTTTATTTTATTAGTTTAGTTTATGTTTAAATTAATTTTATTTTAGTTTAGTTTTATTTTTTATTTTATTTTATTTTTTTATGTTTAGTTTAGGTTTAGGTTTTAGCTTAGGTTTTTATTTTATTTTATTTTTTTATTTTATTTAGACTTAGGTATTTTTATTTATTTTATTTTTATGTTTTATTTAGTTTAGGTTAAGGTTTTTAGGTTTTTAGGGTTTAATGTTTAGGGTTTAGGGTTTAGAGTTTAGGGTTTGGGGTTTAGGGTTGTATGTTTTAGGGTTTAGTGTTAGGCTTTTTGTATATTTTAATTTTTTTTAATTTTTTGGGTTTTGGGTTTTGGGTTTATAGATTAGGGTTTAGGTTTTGGGTTTAGGGTTTAGGTTTTAGTTTAGTGTTTAGGGTTTTTAGTATTTTTTTTATAATAGAGAACACATTCAAATTCAATATTTCTTCTTTTTCTTTTCATCAACCAAGTAACACACCAAGTTTTCTAAGACTCACGGGACAACTTAAATATAAAATGAGCATGCATAGAGAAAATCAAAATCCCTAGATAACTAGAACCAACTTTGCAATAATGACAGGTTAGAGTATCGGTAGTTTAGGTTTCTTTAGTTCCCATAGTACCTTAGGATCCACCATCAAATGATCTCTCCTACCACCATGGCTATAACCCGTTTCTCCTTTTACCACCACCTTGATATTAGATTTAGTTGTTTTTAGTTTAGCTATGGTTGATGGTGATATTCTTTACCATTAAGGTTAGGTCTTAGATGTTTAGTTTAGGTTTATTAAATTTTGGGTTTAGTTTTTTAATTATTTAGTTACTTTATGTTTAAGTTTAGGGTTTAGGATTTAGGGTTTAGTGTTTAGCATTTAGTTTTAGGGTTTAGGGATTAGGGTTTAGGATTTAGGGTTTGGGGTTTTAGGGTTTATTGTATTAGGGTTTAGGGTTTAGCGTTAGGGTTTAGGGTTTAGGGTTTAGGGTTTAGGTTTTAGGGTTGTAGGTTTAGAGTTATAGGTTTACGTTTAGGGTTAAGGTTTTTTATTTTTTATTTTTATTTTTTATTTTTAGGGTTTATGTTTGAGGTTTAGGTTCAGTTTAGTTTAGTTTTTAGGTTTTGGTTTTTTGTAATAGAGAATAAATTATTCAATATTTCTTTTATTTTCAACCAAGTAACCCACCAAGTTTTCTAAGAGCCAAGTGACGACATAGATAAAAAATGAGCATGCATAGAGAAAATCAAAAACCCTTGATAGCTAGAACCATCTCAATTGTATAGGCATAGTTAGTAGTATTTTTTTATTTTCCTCTGGTTTGAACCACCCAATTTATTATCCACCATCATAACCCTATTCTCTTCCACCATTGTAACCTCCATTACCTCCATAACCACATTACCACCTCCAAATTTTTTAGATATACCACTACTATGATAACCATTGCCTCCTCCTTTTAGATCAGGTTTTTATATTCATACCATCGGTTATTCTTAGGGTTTAGGTTTAGGTTTATTAGGTTTTAGGGTGTGCGTATATTTATTAATTTATTTAGTTACTTAGGTTTAAGTTTAGGGTTTGTGGTTTAGGGTTAGGGTTTAGGGTTTGGGGTTTATGTTGGCTTAATTAGCCTCATGTTCAATTTGATTAATTTTGATGATAACAAACAAATGCTTGGATGTTCTAATGAATATTTTATGTGTTTAGATATATTGCTAATTACATATCCAATACATCTATTGTTAGAAGAAATTGCAAGAATAAAAGAATGAAAGGGATAATGTGAAGTTCATGATTTTAGGTTATATGACTATTCATATGAGTTCTTTGGCATGAATCAATTTACTAACATACTATTTTAATGAGGTTAATTTATATAAATCTTTATTTAATTAACATTCAATTATATGTTTTTTTCTACATAGCAATAAAATTGTCATTATGATCATAACTATTTATAATTATTTTATTTACTTAATATAATTAGGTATTTTAATTTAATTTGCTGGTTTATGTTAACATTTTTTATGATTATATAAATTATATCATAATTTTTAAATGTCACATGTCAAAATTAACAAAAATATATAAAATTTTGTATTTTAGCCAAAGTCATTGTTTAATCAAATAATTCATATTTTATCTCCATCAGATTCATTTTCCTTTAAAATAAGTGGTTACATGACCCACTTTGCATTAAAATTGAATTTATTATGATTTTTTAAACATTACATTTTAATAATGGATGCATATGCTTTGAATATATTAAGGCTTTATTACTTTTGACTTTCCCATGTGAATATTTTGCTTTAAATTTAATATTTGTTTAATATAAATTATATTTTATTGAATATTAAATTATCACATGATAATGAGGTTTGTATAATATATTTCTTTGAAATAATTTTTAAATGACCTTCTTGCCTATAGCCCTCATTCTCTTCATGAAAGCATCCCTTTCAAAATTCAAAATCTCTCCAGCAAATCTAAGAGAAAATCTCTTAAATGTTCCTTCCAAGTGTTCTCCAAATATTGCAAGATCAAATCCTTGGTTTTAGCTTCAACATCTTTCAAGCCTTTTAAATTACTTGAGTTTGTTTTCTTGATCTTAATACTTTTAGTTGTTCATGCTATTTTCACCATCTATTTCTTCTTTCTAATTTATACTTTTTTGGTGGATTAGTCTTTGAACATTGGTTTTCACATCAAAGTTTCTCAATCATTTTTTTTTGGTGAAAACTCTTGTGATAATTTGTAGGATCTATTTCAACTTGGAAATTTTAGCTTTTTTCTTTTGGTTTCTTGAAATATTTCTTCTTTGGTCTTATTTTGAAAGATCATTTATTCTTAGATCTATTTTAGTATATTTTAAGCATTTTAAAATAAATTTGCTGAAATTATTTTCATATTTGCTAGATCTCTCTTTTAATTGAAAGCTTACTAGCCAACTTAGATCTATCATATACTTATTTTTTTTTTGTGATCATTAGCATTAATTGAAAGAATCTTTTGGTTAAAATAAATTACTCCTTGCTGAAATTTATTTTATTATGAGAATATTGTGAATTTATTTTGAAATCATTTTGTATTATTAAATTATAATAACATAAACATTAAGATCACTTTAAGATATTTATTTTTCTTAAGTGAGCATTTTTACCAAATTTTTTTTTTAGTTGTAAAGTGATCATTTATAAGTTATGAGATCACTTTTTTTGATTTGATTTATTGGTATATTTGTGAGAGATTTACTTTATCAAAATTCATTATTTTGTATTTTTTGTGTTGTAAATTTATTTTGGGGTTGTACTGGAGAGTATATTAGGTTGTTTTAGTTATAGGAGAGTACTTTTTTAAACCATTTTATTTAGTGGATTTATGGCTTTTATTTGGGGTTTAGACAAGTAAAATTATTTTTGTCTCTATTTACTTTATGTATTTTTTTATTTTTTGCATTTAGAATTATATCTTATCATTATAAAATCAAAATCTAATTTCTATTTAAATTAAAATTTAAGTTTTGAAAATTTTAATATTATTACTCTTGGGTGCTATAGTGTCTCACAGTTTAGGGTTTAGATTTTAAGGTTTATGATTTTAGAGTTTAGGGTTTAGGGTCAGGGCTTAGGGTTTATGGCTTTGGGTTTAGGGTTTAGAGTTTAGGGTTTATATTTTTTAGGGTTTAGGGTTGTAGGTTTACTGTCGTAGGTTTAGGGTTTAGGGTTAGGGTTTTATTTTTTTGTTTTTTTATTTATAAGGTGTAGGGTTTAGGGTTTAGAGTTGTAGGTTTAGAGTTTTACGTTTAGAGATTAGGGTTTACGGTTAGTTTTTTGATTTTGGTTCTAGGGTTTAGAATTAAAGGTATATGGTTATTTTTAAAAAAATTAAGTAAACCTGTAAGTTTAGGTTTATTTAGTTTACTTAGTTTATTTTTTATTTTTATTTAGTTGAGTTTATTTATTTAGGGTTTTTTCTTTTAGTTTATTTTTTAGGTTTAGGTTTATTTTTTAGTTGAGTTTTATTTTTATTTTATTTTTTAGGTTTAGTTTTTTAGGTTTTTAGGGTTTAGAGTTTAGGGTTTTGGGTTTTGGGTTTCAGATTTAGAGTTTTAGGGTTTAGGGTTTTAGGCTTTAGGGTTTAGGATTAGGGTTTAGGGTTTAAGGTTTTGGGTTTAGGGTTTTTAGGGTTTAGGGTTTAGGGTTTGGGGTGTAGGGTTCAGGGTTTTGGATTTTTTTTTAAAGAAACCCCATGTAGGGGGTATTTTATTGCCACAAAAAGAGGGTTACAAGGTCCTTAAAGGAGATAAAAATTAATGCTCAAAAGATACAATCTCTAAGGAGATCCCTATCTAAGTATATAAAAGCAAAAGAAGACATTAAAGCAATCAAAAGATACAAAAGATTAACATAAAAGCTAAAGAAAGATTAGGGTCAATGCTCTAGGACGGAGAATGGACACTATGGAGCAAACCCAAGAGGATAAGAGAGAAGCACCAAAATGTAAACGAAAGAATTAGAGTAGAAGGTAATACATACATAATGATAACTGAAAATAGCATAACTGAGAATGATAGTAAGAATTGTGATAGAAGAGGCTCCACACACCAAGTTGGGGATGCAAATATGCATCCAAACTTCAAGGGGTTACATCACAAGAGCTACTACCAAACCAAAAAGTGAAATCATCACAACCATCATAGCCAACAAACCCAGGAAGATAGATGATGTTGAAAGTCTTATGGGCTTTATTACCTACAAACCTAAACAAAACTATATATAATATAGAGAGGAAATTGCAAAGGGCGAAGATAAGGGGGTGCAGAAAAGTATCATCAATATAGTCACCCCGACATGAGGATACTTATACATATGAAATAGCATAAAACCATCCACAAGAACAGCGTAAGAGGTAGCTCACTGAAATCTCACAAGCAAGTCGATGAGCCTATAAGTAACACCATCCCAAACATATGATATATATATATATATATATATATATGAATCTTTCAGGCCAGGAGTACATCCTAGAAGTAAAGTCCAAAAAATGAGCCCAATCATAATAATGAATGTAGATGTGAACAAACCCCTTATTAATATCCATATCAGTAGTTGGCCAAAAGTAATTGTAAAGGAAGGTGGCATAACCCAATACCAAAAACATCACCAAATAAAGATAGTCAACTACATAGTAGAAAGATGACAAAAAAAATTGGATAATCCAATCAAACAACCAAGACAAAGAAGAGCAAAAACTTCCATACCACCCATTCGTAATAGACATTGCATTCCAAGGAGATAAAGACAAGCCTAACTGAACCCGTGATGGGAATAGAACAAAGAAGAATGTAGATGACAATATCGAAATGAACATCATCAGACACAAAACAACAAGGCAATCAAAAAAGCCAACCAACAACAAAATAGTTAGTGCAACATTGGAACCCACCAGAGGATAAATCAAAATGGGGATTCAAATTAGGTCTAGAAAAAAATAAGACAGAGCAACCAAGACAAAAAATAGAAGATAAGAAGTACAAGACAACAAACAACCAAGAATAGTAAGATGGCCATAGAACCTCTCAATCGAGTAGTACATTGCAATAGTTAGTAACCAAGTAGATAGAGCATAAAAACATGGATCAAAAGAGCAGCAGCCTAGACACCAATGACCAAAAATAATCGTAATAAACAAAGTCAAAATAGCTTGTAACATAGGACCCTAAAGTCCTACAACCAACAAAGATAGAGCCAACATTGAATCCGAGAAACAAGGATAGCAAATATCCAAACACAAAAAAGCCAAGATAATGAAAATGAACTGCCGAGAACCACCCATTCATAAACAAAGGTAATAGATACAAGTTTAACGAAAGAAGATGGAGAAAAGAGCAAGATAAAGTAGTCCATAAATTAGATGATAAGCATATAATAAACCAATAAGGAGATTCAAATCAAAAGCCACCAAGCAAATAAACTTCATTAGAGGCTTCTAACAAAACAAAGTAAAACCTAAATAGCATGAAGAGTATTAATCGCCAACAACCCCATACAGATAATTAAGAGGTGGCCAAAAGTCCACCCATTAGAGTAATAGAGCATATGTAAAGATCCAAATAATCGATGGAAAATCACGTGGTTCTCGCATAATTTGAACAACCAAGGGGATAAAACAAGGAGAAATCGTAGCCAATTTTAATAGCAAAAAAATAGTCGAGAAATAAAAGGAAGAAGATAATAACACAAAGACAACCTGTTGGACAAAGGACCCTAAAATCCAAAGCCAATAGTGGTAGCAATAAAACAAAATTACACCCACCATATAAAATTCCAATAAAAAATAGAGATTTAAAGTAAAGAAAAGGGTTCAAAAGATAATCAACAGAAAAAACTTTCCAGATAAAGATGATTAAGCTAGCAGCTAAACCCACAACCACATTAAAGGCAAACTAAGAAGCCATAAAGGAAATCCAAACCTGCAAGGAATTAATAAAATTGAACAGGAAATTGCAAAATCTCTCTTGGATTGGGAATATGAGGTGGGCAAAATAATCAAGACAACACCAACACCACAACACAAACCCAAGAATAAATTTTGGATAAAAGACTCAATGATCTAGACCATCCAACAACCAAGAAAGAAAATAATAGCATATAAACCAACCATTCAAATTATACAATGCATAAGTTAAATCCTTAGTTAAGGAAGAGGTGCCAAGACTAAAACCAGATGTAAAAAAGGGTGAAAATAAAGATCCCATATTTTAATAAACACAAACATTTGAAAAATGAGAGATAAGAAATAGTCAAGAAAAATAAAGCCATCTTGCTACAACCTCAATAGAGGCCAATAAACAAAATAAAACAAAACCCTAAGTAGCGAGGAGCAATAATCGTCACCAACATCCGTGACAAATTACCAACAAGCTAGATCCGCACAATTTTCAAAAAAGGTAAAAAATAGATTAATTGACTAGATGAGAACAACAAAGACAAATAAGAGCACCAAAAATAGCTAACAAACACTAAGGTTAAACAGGATAAGAATCCAAAAAATCCAACAAACCATAGGTTAAAATAACACTACAATTATTGCAACCATAGGATAAGCCAATAAAAAGCAGTGGGGCAACACAGCTACCATAAGGGTTCTAAAGGGTATTATTAATAAAATCCTTTAGAGAAATCAAGCTAACAATAGAACTACCCTCCTCAGAGAAATCAGACTGAAAGGAATTCATTAAATAATACCAAACCCGAAAGAACCATTAATAATAAAGGTATTGCATTTTCCTTATAGTGTATGTCGGGTTAGCATATACATTCAACAAATACATTAAACCAACTCCAAGACCAGCCTTTTGGACAAAGGGCCCAAAAGCCCAACAATCAATAATTAAACCTTTAACATAGATGATTGCATCCAGAAAATAAGACCCCAAACAAGGTTGGGGATAATTAAACCAACAAGAGATGCCACTTAGCTCATCAAAGACCAAAGAAGGAGTAATATGATGATGCATTAGTAAATTCCAAAGAAGCAACAACACATTAACAGTAAAAATAGTAGAGGCAATAAACTCCCAATTAAAGCTAAGACAATTAAACCAACATCACGCATAGAGATCAACAAGTAAACAACAAGGGATATCGGTTGATGCATCAAAGAAGAGACCAAAGAAATAAAAAATAGAAATAGAAAATGATCATGCAATAAAAGAGGTATTGAAGCATGTGAATCCAATAGGTTAGATTAATTTTTGAGATAAGGAAACCTAATATTGTCCAGATTAACCAAGCCATGCAAATGTTTAGGAAGGGTTTGTTGATCAAAAATTTTTATTCCATCCAATATAGCCCAAGATTGTCTAAATAATCAGCAGATGCATTACTCTCATGCCATACATGAGTGATTTTCAAGTAGAGTTGGGCAAGGAGAGTTCTAGTTTGCTTAAGAAGGTAGTACAATTTAGTATTGCCCATTTTGGTGGAAGTCAAGAGATCAATCAACATAAGGGCATCCACCTCAATCCAAATATTGAGCCAACCTTTTTGAAGGAAAATCTCAAGAGCTTTGTACACTGCCATGAGCTCTGCAAAGAGAACAAAGTAGGGATTAAGGGGTAAGCAAAGGCACATAGGACTTTTCCATTAAGATTTCTAAAAATACCACCACAGCCTGAACCTTTATGAGAGATAGAGCCATTTGTGTTAACTTTAATAGTGTTAGCATGAGGTTTTACCCCAATAAATAATCTTGTCATCTTTACAAATGTGGTGATCCCGCAAGTTAAAACCCAGTTTATTGGCCACAAATTTGCAACCTTTGAATTATTTATATTTAATTAAACTGGCATTAAACAAGTCAAGGATTTTTTTTTAGTTCTAGAAATTATCCTCATGTGATTCATAGGGATCTCATGATGTTTTGCATCATTTTGGTCCATCCATATGAACCAAATAAGAGTGATAGCAGTTATGACTTTAATGTGTCCTTTAGTAGTGTTGTCAAAATAAACTTCAAGAAGTTGGTATAAATTTAAGGAGCCATTGAAAATGACAATGTTAAAGAGGTCATCAAACCAAATCCAAAGTTTAGAAGCAATGGCCCCATTAACAAAAACATGATTCACATTCTCAATGTGAAAATAGCATTGGCATTTTGAAGGTAATTGAAAACCTTTACCCCACAACAAGGAGTCCAGGGATGAAGTTTTTCAAAATATGCAAGTAAGAACAGTAAGTAAGGATATTGTTGTTCCATAGTTTGAGAAACACATTAGAAGAATCATGAGTTTCTTTAATGTGAATCCAAACATTTTTAAAGTTGAAATCACCATTATATGAGAGAGCTTAAAAGGATCTAGTCTTGAGTAGGAATGATAATAGTAGTAAGCTTGTTTAAGAGAAAGGAAGGAATATAATCAATAAGCTTACTAATGTTCCACATATTATTCTAAAGATTTCACTTTAATAGTAGTAGAATGGGTGAAAAGTAAGTCATCAATGGACCCACATCCACCTAGTTATCTTGCCAAAAGAAGGAGGAGCGAGTTAATCCCCAAAAATTAAGGATTCTGATCCCATTTGATCTAAACAAAGTCTTTTCCAAATAGGAGAGTCTCGCTTTATGGGGACAAATGAGGGGTGCTTACCCGCAATATTTAGATCATGAAATTAGAGCAAAGACTTATGTTACTCCTAAAATTCCACCAGAGCTTATAGAAATAAGCAGTGATAGCTTCTTTGATTGGCTTACATCTAAGGCCACCTTCAGCTAGGGTGCCACAACTTCTAAACCAAGAGGTTCTGGTATTGGGTTTGGAGTTTAGGGCTTTAGGTTTTAGGGTTGTAGGTTTAGGGTTTAGGGTTTATGGTTAAGGATTATCTTTTATTTTTTTATTTTTAGAGTTTAGGGTTTAGGGTTTAGGTTTTAGGTTTAGGGTTCAAGATTTAGTTTAGGTTTATTTTAAATAAAGTAGTGGTAGCCAAAGTTTTTTTAATTTATTTGGTTTATTTTTAATTATTTTAGTTTATTTTATTTTTTTTTTTTATTTATTTTATAGGTTTATTTTAGTTTATTTTTTTTAAGGTTTAGGTTCGGTTTATGTTTATTTCTATTTCTTTATTTTATTTTTATTTTATATTTTTTTTTTATTTTATTTTAGTTTTAGGTTTAGGGTTTTATTTTATTTTATTTGGTTTAGTTGTAGGTTTTTATTTTAGGTTTATTTTTGGTTTTATTTTTTTATTAGGTTTAGTTTATTTTTAGTTTATTTTATTTTATTTAGTTTAGGTTATTTAGTTTATTAGGTTTAGGTTTTATTTATTTAGTTTAATCTTTAGGTTTATTTTATTTTTGTTTATTTTTTAGGTTTTTTTTTTTTTTAAGTTTAGGTTTTTTATTTATTTTTTAGGTTTTATTTAGGTTTAGGTCTTATTTTAAAATTTTTTTATTTTATGTTTTTTTTTATTTTGGTTTTGTTTATTTTATTTTATTTTGGTTTTTATTTTAGTTTTATTTTTAGTTTAGTTTTTTTATTTATATTATTTTAATTTAGTTTTTATTTTTTATTTTATTTTATTTTTAGGCTTAGGTTTTATTTTAGGGTTTAGTTTATGTTATTATTTTATTTTATCTTTTTATTTTAAATTTAGGTTTTTTATTTATATTATTTTTAGGTTTTATTTAGTTTAGGAATAGGTTATTAGGTTTTAGGGTTCAGGGTTTAGAGTATTGGGTTTAGGGTTGTAGGTTTTAGGGTTTAGGGTTTAGGGTTGTAGGTTTATGGTTTAGGGTTAAGTTTTTTTTATTTTCTTTATTTTTTATTTTTAGGGTTTAGGTTTTAGGATTTAGGATTTAGGGTTTAGGGTTTCAGGTTTAGGTTTTAGGTTTAAGGTGCAGGTTTTAGTTTAGGGTCTAAGGTTTTAAGTTTTTTTCTTAACAGAGCACTAATTTAGATGCAAGATTTCCTCTTTTTGATTTCATCAACTAAGTAACACACCAAGTTTTCTAAGACACAAGCGGCGACATTGATAAAAAATAGCAGAGCAAATCAAAACCTAGATAACTAGAACCGCTTTACTATAAAGACACAATTCAATAAGCAAAGAATCGATCGGCCATTCTTCGCTTTCTCGGTCTGAACACCCGCCTTCTTGAGTAGTAGGATCCACCATCATATCCCTGAGATCTCCCTCTAGCACCATAATCAACCTCCATCGATCCTCCTCGCTACATAACCACTACACTACCCACCACTCTAGATCCCCCACCACCACTACGATAACTGCCGCCTCCTCCTTTTCCTCCACTGCTAGATCTATACTGAGCCTGATTGACGGTGATATTCCTATTGTCAAGGTTCTGCCCATTCTTAAGATTTAGGTTTATGTTTAGGTTTATTAAATTTTAAGGTTTAGGTTTATTTTTTAATTTATTTAGTTACTTTAGGTTTAGGTTTAAGGTTTGGGGTTTAATGTTTAGTGTTTAGGGTTAGGGTTTAAGGTTTAGGGTTTAGATTTTGGGATTTAGGGTTTAGGATTTAGAGTTTATGCTTTTAAGGTTAAGGGTTTAGGGTTTAGGATTTCTTAAGGTTTAGGGTTTAAGGTTGTAGGTTTAGTGTTGTAGGTTTAGGGTTTAGGGCTAGGATTTTTTTATTTTTTATTTTTTAAATTTTTAAGGTTTACAGTTTTGGGTTTATGTTTCTGGTTTAGGGTTCAGGTTTTAGTTTAGGGTTAAAGGTTTTTGGTTTTTTTTTGATAGAGAATAAATTTAGATTAAACATTTCTTCTTTTTAATTTCATTAACCAAGTAACACATCAAGAATTCTAAGGCCCAAGCGATGACATAGATAAAAGATAAGCACACATAGAGCAAATCAAAAACCCTAGATAACTATAACCATCTCTACTATAAAGACACAGCTCCATAAGCAGCATATCATATCGATTGTTCTTCAATTTCCTTCAGTTTTGCTTAAAACCTCCCCGGCCTCTCGAGTAGCGGGATCCACTATCATATCTTTGATATCTCCCTCTGCCGCCACCACACTGTAACCTATGTTGCTCCTCCTACCTCTATAACCACCAATACTCTGACCACCACCTCCATATCCACCAACACCTTTAGATCCCCCACCACAACTATGATAACTACTGCCTCTGCCTTCTCCTCAAGTGCCAAATTTAGACTGGGCCTGGTTGATGGTGATGTTCCTGCCATCAAGGTTCTGCCCATTCTTAGAGTTTAGGTTTATGTTTAAGTTTAGTAGGTTTTAAGTTTTATGTTTAATTTTTAATTTATTTAGTTACTTAGGTTTAAATTTACTATTTGGGGTTTAATGTTTTGGGTTTGGGGGTTGGGGTTTGGGTTGATTTGTGGTTTAGGGTTTAGGGAAGGTTTAGGATTTAGGGTTTAGATTTGTGAGTTTAGGGTTTTTGTGGTTTATGATTTTGGTTTAGGGTAGTTTAGGGTTTAGGTGAGGTTTAGTGTCATTTAGTGTTTGTGGTCAGATTATTTTTGGGTTTAAAGTTTAGGAGTTTAGTTTTTTTTTTTTTATTTTTAGGTTTAGGGTTAGTTTTGGGCTAGTTTAGGGTTATGATTTAGGATTTAGTTTTTTAAAAATACAAACTCATTGGTTTAGTTTATTTTATTACCATTTTGCTATTTATTTTATTTTATCTCACATTTTATTTAGTTTAGTTATTTATATAGGTTTATTCTTATTTTAGGTTTTATCTTTAGTTTATTTTTTTGTCAGGATCAGGTAAATTTATCATTTTATTATTTTATTATCTTTTTTAGTTTTAGGTTTTTAATGCTTGTGGGTTTAGGGTTTAGGGTTAGGACCAGGATTTTATTTAGGCTGGCCTAGTTTATGCCTTGGTGGTAGGTTTAGTTTATTTTTGTTTAGGGCCTGGGTTTAGTGGTTTAGGGTTTTAGTTTTAAGTTGGGGCTCAGGTAGAGTTAGGTCAGGGCCCAGGTCATTGTGTTATGGGATGGATTATTATTATTTATTTAGGGTTTAGGGTTTTTAGGCCTATGGTTTTTAGGTTTAGGGTAGCTTTAGTTTAGGTTTATTTTAAATTAAGTAAACCGGTATTTTAGGATTTTTAGTTCATTTGGTTTATTTTTATATATTTTAGTTTATTTTAAGTTTGTTTATTTAGTTTAGTTTTCTTATTTTAGTATATTTATTTAGATTACATTTAGGTTTATGTTTATTTTAGTTTATTTTATTTTTATTTTATTTTTTAGGTTTAAGTTTATTTTTATTTTAGGTTTAGGTTTCAATTTATTTTACTTTTTTAGGTTTAGGTTTTAGGTTTTTATTTTAGGTTTATTTTAAAGTTTTATTTTTTAGTTTATGTCTAGGTTTATTTTTATTTTATTTTATTTTATTTAGTTTATAGTTTAGGTTTAGTTTATTTTAGGTTTAGGCTTTATTTATTTTAGTTTAGGTTTTTGTATATTTTATTTTGTTTATTTTGAGTTTAGGCTTTTTTTAGTTTAAGGTTTAGGTTTTATTTTTTAGGTTTATGTTTTAATTTAGTTTTTATTTTATTTTTGTTTATGTTTATTTTATTTATAATTTTGGTTTAGTTTTTATTTCATTTAGGTATTTTATTTTTATATTTTTTTATTTTTTAGTTTAGTTTATGTTTTTATTTATTTTATTTTAGTTTAGTTTTTATTTTACATTTTATTTGTATGTTTAGGTTTAGGTTTATGTTTTAGTTTAGTTATTTTATTTTATTTTATTTGTTTATTTTATTTAGGTTTAGGTTTATTTATTTATTTATTTATGTTTTATTTAGTTTAGCATTTGGTTTTTAGGTTTTCAAGGTTTAAGGTTTAGGTTTAGAGTTTAGGGTTTAGGGTTGTAGGTTTTAGGGTTTGGTTTTGGATTTAGGTTTGTTAGGTTTTTTTATTTTTTTTTATTTTTTTATTTTTAATTTTTTTAGTGTTTAGGGTTTAGGGTTTATGGTTTAGGGTTTAGGTTTAAGGTTCAGGTTTTAGTTTAGGGTTTTTGGTTTTTGTTTTTTTTTTAACAGAGAATAAATTAAGATTCAACATTTGTTCTTTTCGATTTCATGAACCAAGTAACACACCAAGTTTTCTAAGACACAAGCGATGATATAGATACAAAATGAGCATGCCTATAGCAAATCAAAATCCCTAGATAAATAAAACTGTCTGTATTATAAGGACACAATTTCATAAGAACTAGATCAGATCGATCGTTCTTCA
This sequence comes from Cymbidium sinense, assembly GCA_021442155.1. Lineage (NCBI taxonomy): Eukaryota > Viridiplantae > Streptophyta > Magnoliopsida > Asparagales > Orchidaceae > Cymbidium > Cymbidium sinense. The sequence goes on from CM038226.1 coordinate 101,718,901, forward strand.
GTTTCTCTAGTTCCCATCAGAACCACCCCATCCTCTTGAGTAGCGGGATCCACCATCATACCCTTGATCGCTCCCTCCACCACCACTACGGTTATGTAACCTCAGTAGCTCCTCCAACCTCCATAACCACCAATGCTCCGACCACTACCTCCGTATCCAGTAGCATCGCCCACCACCATATGGATAACCGCCGCCTCCCCCTTCACTTCGACCACCATTTCTAGACTAATTCTAGTTGACGGTGATGTTCCTACCATCAAGGTTCTACCCATTCCTAAGGTTTAGGTTTAATAAGTTTTAGGGTTTAGTTTTTTTTAATTTATTTAGTTTTGATTTAGTTAGTTTTATTTTGGGTTTAGGTTTTGGGGTTATGGTTTAGAGTTTATTTAGGGTTTAGGGTGGGGATTTTATTTTGTGGGTTTAGTAGATGGTTTAGGGTTTGGGCTCAGTTTGTGGTAGGTTGGGGTTAGAGTTTAGGGTAAGATTTTAGGTTTTGGGTTTGGTGGGTTAGGGTTAGGACTATGGTTTATGGTTTAGGGTTTTTGGTAGGATCTTATATTTTAGTAGGTTTCAGTAGGTTTTAGTGTAGGGTTGTGGTAGAATTTAGGGTGGGTATGGTTTAGGGTAGGGCATTTTAAAAAAATTAAGCAAACAAGCATGTAGTTTATAGTTTATTTTATTTATTTTAGTTTAGTTTATTTTTATTTTTTATTTAGGTTTATGTTTTATTTTATTTTAGTTTATTAATTTTGCATATTTATTTAGTTTAGGTTTTCATTTCAATTTATTTTTTGGTTTGTTTTAGTTTATTTATTTTTTTACTTTAGTTTTATTTTATATTTATTTAGGTTTAGTTTAATTTTAGGTTTAGTTTAGGTTTTGTTATCTTTTAGTTTAGGTTTAAGTTTATTTTAAATTTTAGGTTTTATTTATCATAGGTTTAGGTTTATTTTAGTTTATTTATTTATTTAGTAGGGTTTAGTTTATTTGGGTTTAGTTTAGGTTTTATTTTAGTTTAGTTTATTAGTGGTTTAGGTTTATTTTATTTTGTTATTTTAGGTAGTTTTTAGTTTAGGGTTTAGTTTATTTAATTTTAATTTTAGGTTTAGGTTTTATTTTATTTTATTTCGTTTGGTTTATTTATTTAGATTATCTGTATTTAATTTAGTTTTTTATATATTTTATTAGTTTTTTTTTATTTATTTTATTTTGTGTTTATGCTAGGTTTATGTTAGGCTTTAGTAAGTTTATTTATCTTATCTTATCTTGGTCTTTATTAGTAGTCAGGTTTAGGTTAGCTCAGGTTTAGAGCCCAGTTTAGCTCAGAAGGTCAGGCCCAGGGTCAGTTTTAGGGCCCAGGGTTCCAGGTAGGGCCCAGAGTAGCTCAGTGGTTAGGTGGGTGAAAGTCAGGCCATTTTATTTATTTTATTTTATTACATGTATTGTGGTTTGAGGATTTAAGGTTGGTTTAGGGTTTAGGTTAGTTTTTAGCCTGGTTTTCAATGATTTAGTAGGGTAGGATTTTTTATGGTTAGGTTTATGGGGTTTTAGAGTTTATGGTTTTAGGGTTTAGGTAGGTTTGTGATTTAGGGTTTATGATTTTTAATTTTAAATTAAGCAAACCGACATTTAGGTTTATTTAAGTATATTAGTATTAATTATTTAATTTAGTTTAGTTTATTTTATTTAGGTTTATTTTTTTTAGTTTAGCTTTAAAAAAGGGTTTAAAGTTTAGGTTGTTTTAGGGTTTAGATTTTATTTTAGGTTTTTTTTTTTTAAAAAAATTAGTAAACCCATAGTTTAGTTTATTCATATATTTAGTTTATTTTATTTATATTAGTTTACTTAATTTTTAATTTTTATTTAGCTTTATTTTCTATTTTTATTTAGTTTAGTTTATTTATTTTAAGTATATTTATTTTAGTTTAGGTTTTTTATTTTAGTTTATTTTTTAGCTTTATGTTTAGGTTTTTTTTTTAGATTTAGGTTTAGGTTTTGATTTTATTTTTTTGGTTTAGGTTTTAGGTTTTTATTTAAGGTTTATTTTTAGGTTTTATGTTTTAGCTTAGGTTTAGGTTTATATTTAGTTTATTTATTTTAGTAAGTTTATGTTTAGGTTTAGGTTTAGTTTATTATAGGTTTTATTTATTCGTTTATTGGTTTATTTTAGTTTTAGGTTTTATTTTTATTTATTTTTAGGTTTATTTTTAAGTTTAGGTTTATATTTAGTTTTTTATTTTATTTTGTTTAGGTTTATTTCATTTTGTTTTACATTTAGTTTTATTTATTTAAGTTTTTAAGTTTTATATTAGTTTATTGGTTTATTTATCTTATTTTAGTTTAATTATTTATTTTATTTAGTATTTTATCTTATCTTATAGTTTAGTTTATATTTATTTATTTAGTCAGTTTAGGTAGTGAGGGTGGAGGTTTGGGGTAGGGTAGGGTAGAGGGTTGGGGTAGCATTTAGGGTTTAGGGTAGTGTTTATCAGTTTAGGGTTAGGTAGTTAAGTAGTAGAGGGAGGATATGGTTTGTGGTAGAGTTTAGTTTTGGTTTTAGAGAGGGTTTGGTAGGGTGGGGTGTGGAGGGAGTTTAGAGTTTAGGGTGGGAGGGTTTAGGGTTAGGTTGGGTTTGATTTAGGTTTAGGGTTTAGGGTTTAGAGTATTTTTTGGGAAATTAGAAAATTTTATTGCCATAAAGAAAAGGTAAATTAGAGGGGTAAATCTATAAGCTAATGCTCAAAGAGCAATAAGTCCTAAAGAGATAAACCTAACTTACAATAATTTGGGAAAGAAAGCAAAAGAACAAAATGACTAAGTAACCAATAACTAAAATCTATGTATGTAGCAACCAACTTCATGTGGTCCTTGATGAGAAGATCCACTTGCAAGAGTGTCTTAACTTGTAAAACAAATCTTCAACATACTTTGAAAAGTACAATCAAACATAAAGAGTAAGAGCAGATAAAAGGAGTAAAGTAAAGAAAAGGCTCAGGCTCAATTACAATCATCTCAAGGAGCAACACTATAAGAAAGCATCCAAACATTATGAGAAGGGTTACAATTACATATAGCGCTCTGAGCCAGAAGAAGAAAGAGTGAGAAACATCAAGGCCATCATTGCCAGCATACCTCGTGTAGCACATTATCCAAAGATGGTCCTCCAGCAAGCCTGCAAAACCCTCCAAATAGCAAAGATAATAGCCAACCACCAAGCCACCAGAACAACCAAGCTTAATAAGATAGATAAGCAAACAACCCATGAGGATAATAGCAAAACAAAAGGAGCACCAAAGCCACCACCAAAAAGGAATAACAAAATCAAGAGGAGCAAACATCATGATATGGGTAACAACACTAAACAAAGAAACAAGAGTAAAAAAAGGAAAACCATAAGAGATCCTCCCTCAACAAAACAAAAAAGGAGCCAATAACAAAAAACCTAGCCTAACAACAAGGTGGGAAAGGTCACACCCAAATAGGAAAAGGGGGTGTTGCTTCAGCCAAGAGAAAAGAGGTTAAGCAAGAGAAAACCAACAAAAAAAAGCACTAAAAGATAACCCACAGGTTCCCAGAACAGTCACCAAAGGAACAAGAAAAACTCACAAAGCCACAACAATAATCATCAAGCCAAAACCATCTAAGATAGCCCGGGAAAGGGTAAAGATAGATAGCAGCCACCAAACCCAATTAAGAAAAAAGAAAATTCAATCCATAAGGGTAGGAAAGCTAGCCAGAGATAGAAAGATATAAAGCCTAGTAATACATAAAATAAGCCAACCAACAAAAATAGCTGCAATAAAGCCACCCAACCCAGCTACTAGCAGCCAAAGCCAAATAACAACCACACAGTAGCTGTCAATTAGCCATTTGAGAACAATACCCAAACCCAAAGCCACAGTAGTACAAGAGGAGGTCCAACCCATAACCAAAAGAATAAAATAGAAATAATGAACCCTACCACTAAGCCCCAGTCAATAAAACTAGCCAACCACCTCCACCATGCCTAAATCAATCCATATGTAAACCACCAAAAATATCCAACCAACCAACCCAACTAGCCAACCCAGCTAGCCAACAAAGCCACACTATCAGCCACTATAGTAGCAGATTTAATAGATTTGGAAGTATGCTAGAAAGGAAGAAAAATCTATATAGAACCAAAAGCCTACAACAGCCAAAGCTGCAACCCAGAAGGGGGAAATAAGAAACAACACAGAGAAAATTTTGGTAAAAGCCTAGCTAGGCAGTCAGAAACCACCAAGCTGAAAAAATAAAAAAACCCCAGGGTACACTTACAAAAACCACCAAGGAGCAACAACAAGGCCAAAATAAAAAGCATGAGTTGAAAAACATAGAACCAAAGAGGGAAAATTAGTAGATCACCACAACCCAAAGATGGTTTAAAGAGGGCAAAACAAAAATAAGGGATCATAAAAAACCAATAATAAAACCAAGCTAAGGAATTATAATCTGAGATAAGGCAATCCAGTGTTATCCAAATTAACCAAACCTCTTAATAATTTAGGCAATGTTTAGTTGTCAAATAAAGTGAAATTAGTTAAGTTGGAACCAAAATTAGCTAAATAATTAGCACAACCATTACCTTCATGAAGGATGTGGGAAATTTTAAAACAAACATGAGAAAGTAGAATTTTAGTATGATTAAGAAGATAAAATAATTCAGCATTCCCATTTTTATTGGAATTAAGGATGTCAAGAAGCAAGAGAGCATCAACTTCAATCTAGATGTTGAAGAAACCTTTATTCAAACAAATTTCAATTGCTTTATTAATAGCCATAAACTCAGCAAAGAGAACAAAATAAGCTTTGAGAGGATAAGAAAAAGCACAAATGATTGTACCTTTAGAATCCCTAAGGATACCACCACAACCATATTTATTGAAAGCAATAGAAACATCAATATTAACTTTAATCACATTATCTTTAGGTTTAATCTAATAGATAATCCTGGCACCTTTATGAGATCCTAGATAAGACAAAATGATACCCAATTTTTTAGGCACAAATTTATAACCTCTAAAATAAATGTTACTAATAAGATTGGCATTAAAATGAGCATGAATTGTTTATGTAGTTCTAGCCAAGATCCTTTTATGGTTCATAGGATTACCACGACATTTAGCATCATTTCTAGCCATCCAGATGAACCAGATAATAGTAACAATAGCACTTTGAAGGTAAATAAAACCCTTTAGTCCAGAGCAAAGAGTCCACAAGAATATAGTTATTCAAAATCCTCCAAGCTAAAACCAAATTGGAAATGGGAATGATAATGTTCCAAAGTTTAATAAAAACATTAGAAGGGTGATGTTTATCTCTAATAAAGTTTCAAATCTCTTTAAGAACAAAATCACCATTATGAGAAAGTTTAAAAACAATTTGGTCAAGTTTGTTAGAAGAAATGGGAATATTTCTAAAGTTGTCAATATAAGAAATAGGGATATAGTTCTCAAGTTTGTTTTCATTCTAATTGTTATTAAACCAAAAATAATTAACTTTGATAGCAGTAGTAGAGTGGATAGATAAATGGGTGCTAATAGAACTGATGCCCATCCAATTGTCTTGCTAGAAAAAAGAAAAATTGGACTGGATACCCCATGATATTAATGATTCAGCAACTCATTTAATGGAACAAAGCCTTTTCCAAACTATAGAGTCACCAACTTTATAAGCATAGTTAAGAGGGTGTTTACTTTGGAAATATTTTTTCATCATAAAATTAGCCCAAAGGCTATCATTCTTTCTGAATTTCCACCAGAGTTTATGAGAAAATGTAGTGATAGCTTCACAAATAGGTTTTAAAACAAGAGAACCTTCATCCAAAGGACCACAACATTTATTCCAAGATGTCCAATGCATTCTTTTGGTAGAATTATTAGAGCCCCAAAAAAATTGTTAAGAAAATGATCAATTCTGATAAGTGTAGCATTACTGGGAATAATAGTTTGAATCAAATTAGGAGGCATAGAGTTGAGAGTGTTTTTAAGGATATTGAACCTACCACCAAAGGATAGTAAATGGAATTCCCAAATTGATATTTTATTTAAAATTTTTTGAATTAACTCGTCAAAGACATAGGAACATTTTGGGCCTTTAAAGAGTGGAACACCCAACTACTTAAAGGTAATTGTTGATGTTTAAAATTAGTGATATGAAAGATTTGATTGATTTTAGTATTGGAGATGCTAAAGAAAGTGATAAAATAGCTTTTTTTATCATTTATCAAAAGACCACTTTTTGTACCAAATTTATTTAAAAAATTCTTAAGACGCTTGATGTGATAAATAGAAGCATTGCAAAAAATAATAAAATGATTAACATAACTTAGATGGAAAATAGAAAGACCATCATCAGTTTTGTAGTACATATTAGAATTATTTAAGAATAAATCATTGATGCTCCTAGATAAGTTCTCAACAATAATAATAAATAAAGTTAGAGATAAGGGATCCCCTTGTCTAAAGCCCTAGGAAGAGGGAAAGAAACCCAGGGCTTCCCCATTAAGAAAAATCAAAAACCAGGCATTATTGATATAATTTTTTATAAGAAAAATAATTTTTTTTGAAAACCCAAATAAATTCAAAATCTGGAAAAGGATGTCAAAAGGAATGTTATTAAAGGCTTTGGTAATATGTAATTTAAAAAGAATGTTGCCCCCTCTAGTCTTGGCATCAAGATTGTGAATTAGTTCTGTAGCAAATAAAATATTATCAGAAAAAGATTTACCTCTAACAAAACCATTTAGGTTGAGGGAGATAATTTTATTAAGTAAAGGACTAAGCCTGTTGGTAAGGATTTTAAAAATTAGATTATTAAAGAAGTTGCAAAGACTAATTGGTCTAAAATCACCCTAATAATCCAAGTTTTCTTTTTTGGTATGAGAATAATAAAAGTAATAGAAAAATATCTAGAAAAAGGATTACCATTAAAAAAATCAATCATAGCCTCAATCAAATCATTTTTAATGATAAACTAACATTTCTGAAAAAATTGAGTAGTGAAACCCTCCGGACTAGCAATAGAATCAATGTTCATGCTATTTAGAACTTTAAAAAATCATCTTCATTAGGCAATGGTAAGCAAATCATTATCATCATTATTAGTAATGGAAAGAATCAGGTGCGATTTGGAAATAGCTTCATAAGAACAATTCTTGTTAAGCATATTTATAAAGTAATTAATAAATGAATCCTTAATCTCATTTTTATCCATAATCCAATCTTTGTAGTCATTTTTAATTTTTTTGAATATTATTCAAAGCTCTCTTTTTCTTAACCAAAGCATGGAAATACCTAATATTCCTGTCACCATCCGTAATATCTTTACTACCAGCTTTTTAACGCAAGTAATTCTCTTCCATATTTTAAAAATTGACAAGTTTATCTTTCACTTAAGTCAATTCTGTAAGCATAGAAGGATTAGACATAATAGAGACTTCAAGATCATAAACCAAATTTTCCATGTCTTTAATATTAGTAAAAATGTTTTTGAAACAATGCTTGTTCCACCAACCCAAATTTTTTTTAAGTCTTTTATGTTTAAACCAAAGTCTATTCATCCCCATAATTGAATTATCATGATGTAAAGGGGCTTTCAAATTCTTAGCTACAATATTAAGGAAATTAATATGATGAATCCACATGTTCTGAAATCTAAAAGGAGAGGAGTTTTTTTAATTTATTAGAATTATGTTTAACTGAAACCAAACGAGGATCATATTAGATAAGGTTCTGCTTAAATGATCAACATAAGTAATAGGCCATTGAGTAATCCAATGAGTATTAAAAAGAATCCTGTCCAACCTTTGCCAAAGTCTAAAGTTTTCCCAAGTGTAATTAGAACCCTTAAAGCCAATAACAACTAAATTACAATCAAGGATCATATTGGAAAATTCTTTTGTAGAATAAATATTGGGAGAGCAACCACCATTCTATTTCTGAAGAAAATAAAATAGTGTTGAAATCACCATCCATAAACTAAGGTTTGTTGACCGAGGTAGCAAAATTTCTCAAATTATCCCAAAGATGGTTTCGACCAGATCTATAACAAGAAGTATAAACAAAAGAGCTCAAAATATAATAATCAACATAAGAGATTTGAGCATTAACAACTTGTTCAAAATCATTAGTAATAAAAACCTCAATGAAATTATTCCAAAAATACCAGATCTTATTACTAACATCAGAGTAAAATTTGTTGTAGCCATCATTCTACCAACATGATTAATTTTATTAGCATGAATAATAGGTTCCAAAATAATGAGTAAAGAAATATTATGAATACGACAAAGATTTCTAATCTGATTATGAATATAGAGGGTACCAATCCCTCTAACATTCCTAATAAGAAAATTGAACATAATAAAGTAAAAAGGGGGAAAGAAAAAGGTAATTAAGAGAAGAGCGAGAGGCTATGGCAGATCTAGTGTTTTTAGACAATTTGTGAGGCTAATTTTTAACACTTTTTTTTCTTTTTGGCATGATAAGTTTGAAAATAATTTCTTTTTCCCCTATAGTCATCATCTGAGTAAGATTTAGTAACATTGGTCACCAATTTAAGAGACTTCTCCAAGTGTTTATTGAGGAGTTTACCCTCTTCCAAATCCAAATTAAGTTTAAAGTAGGATTAACATGAATATCAAGATTAGAAATAAGAGACGGTGATGATTTAGAACCATTAAAATCACAGGCAGTCAAATCCAAATCAAAAATATTTTCAGCCTGCTTGACATAATTTATATCCTCATTGAAAACTTAATATTCATTGATCAAAGTAGGCATAGAAGCAAGGATAGAATCAAAGGAAATAGAATCATCATCCAACCAATGCCATAGCAACAGTAGGATCCAAAACTGGTTCAACAGAAATGACCCTGATATTCAAGGAATCAATCTCAATAGAAACCTTCATACCATTCTTAGAATTTGAGGCTGATTTTTGAACATATGTAGCAATCAACTTATGATTAGGAATAAGATTTTATTTGGTAGGATTTCTCTTTTTTAAATGAGGATGGAGAATAAAGCAATCAGAATTTTCATGGCCATGAATTTTATAGTTAGAACAAAAAACTAGAAGATTCTCCAATTCAACCTTTTATGAATACCCATATTTTTTGAGCCAATCCAAACTTCCTTAGGGTATTTTTTTAGTTATGTCTAATTCCACTAGGATCTGAGCCATAGAAGGGTTACATCACTCAGCGATCGCTTGGTCGAGTTGCAAAGGCCAACCAAAAATAGCACCAACTACAAAAAGCACATCATGTGTAACAAAATGAAAGGGCATATTAGGAAGAGATAACACCACAAAAACAATAAGAGATTCCTCCTTAATGTTAAAAAGGGATGACCACTTCAGTAAGGACATTTGATAATTAAAGATAAAGAGTGATGATCAAAAATACGTGAATAATCTAGATCATTAGAAAGTTGAATCAGAATATGCTGAGGGTCAATAAGTCCAATCGAGAAGGCACCTGTATGCTTAAGATGATGAAAAAAGGTGCAGATTTTATCCAAATTCAGATGACGTAAAAAAAGTTTCTAACAAGAGAGAATTCAAATGGTTTCACCAATAATTAAAAATCCACATCAAAGAACATAATGCATGACAAACCATGAAAGAAGTCAAAATGAGATTAACCAACTCAAAAATGGTGAGAAGCATTTCTAGAGAGTGCTTCCTTAAATGATTTAGTAGAATTTGTAGCATTTGGGCTACTGATCCCAAATATGTCTGATGTCTTAGCCAAAGCATCCAAAATTTGAGGTGGAGCTATATGAATCAAACTCACCATAGTAATGATTAAGGATGAAGCACCATGTAATAGGATATATGCCATTCAATCCTTTGAATTCATTCAAAATTGAAGCCAAAATTGCAGAGATCCCCAGACGGGGATGCGCCACTAAGTGGGATGCAAAAATCACTAGAGAGAAGAGAGCGCTCCGGAGGGAGGGAGGATTTTTGGGTTTGGGGTTAGGTTAGGGTTGGGTAGGGGCTAAGGTTAGGGTTTAGGTTTAGTGTTTAGGCTTTAGGTTTAGGGTTTTGTTATAGTTTAGAGTTTAGGGTTTAGGTTTGGGTTAGCTTAAGAGGTTATAGGGTTTAGACTTTAGGGTTTAGGGTTTATAGATTTCAAGGTTTAAGATTAGTTAAGGTTAGTTTAGAGAGTGGGTGGAGGTAGGGTTTAGGTGGGGTTTAGTTTAGGTTTGGGTTTAAGGTTTAGGGAGGGTTTAGGTGGTTTAGGGCGGGTTTAACAAGGAAAGGTTTAGGGTGTGAGTGTAGGTTTAGGGTTTAGTTTAGGTTTAGGGTTTAGGATTTAGCTTTAGGTTTAGGAACATTTAGTTTAGTTTAGGGTTTTGGTTTTTAATAGAGAATAAAAATTCAACATTTCTTTATTTTTGATTTCATCAACCAAGTAACACACTAAGTTTTCTAAGACACAAGTGGCGACACAGATAACACATGAGCACGTATAGAGCAAATCAAAAACCCTTGATAACTAAAATCATCTCTACTATAAAGACATAGTTTCATAAGAAGTAGATTAGATCTATTGTTCTTCAGTCTCCTTAGTTCCCATCATAACCACCCTGACCTCTCAAATAGCAAAATCCACCAAAATATCCCCGATCTATCTCTCCCCCATAACCACAGTTGTATCCTCTGTCTCTCCTCCTGCCTCCATAACCACCACTGCTCCGACCACCACCTCCATATCCACCAGCCATATCTAGACTGAGCTTGGTTGACGGTGATGTTCCTGCCCATGCTAAAGGTTTAGTTTAGGTTTAGGTTTTTTAGGTTTTAGGCTTTAGGTTTATATTTTTAATTTATTTAGTTACATTAGTTTTAGGTTTAGGGTTTGGGGTTTAAGGTTTAGGGTTTATGGTTTAGGGTTTAGGGTTTAGGAGTTTGATTTAGAGGGTTTAGGGTTTAGATTAGGGATTAGTGGGGTGGTTTGGGTTTAGGTAGGTTTATAGGGTTTGTGGGTGGGTTTGGGGTGGTTTAGGATTTAGGGTTTTTTTGAAGAAAATTTAGTAAACAGGTTTAGGTTTATTTACTATATTTAATTTATTTTTATTTATTTTAGTTTAGTTTATTTTTATTTTTACTTAAGTTTATTTTTCATTTTATTTAGTTTAGTTTATTTATTTTAGTTTTATTTATTTAAGTTATTTTTTTAGGTTTAGGTTTAGGTTTATTTTTAGTTGTGTTTTATTTTATTTTTTTATAGGTTTAGGTTTATTTTTTATTTTTTAGGTTTAAGTTTATTTTATTTTTAGGTTTAGGTTTAGGTTTTATTTTAGGTTTAATTTTGGTTTTATTTTTAGTTTAGGTTCATTTTTAGTTTATTTTATTTTATTTAGTTTAGGTTTAGGTTTATATTTTATTTATTTTAGTTTAGTTTATTTTAGTTTAGGTTTAACTTTTTTATTTTTTTATTTTATTTAGGTTTTTTTTTTAGTTTAGGGTTTAGATTTTAGTTTTATTTTTTTAGGTTTATTTTTTATTTTACGTTTTATTTTTATTATTTTAGGTTTATTTTATTTTTATTTTATGTTTAGTTTTTATTTTATTTTATTTAGGTTATTTATTCTTAGGCTTATTTTATTTTCTTCATTTAGTTTAGGTTTTTATTTATTTTATTTTATTTTATTTATATATTTTATTTTATTTTATTTTATTTTTAAGTTTATGTTTATGTTTTAGCTTAGGTTTTTATTTTATTTTATTTTTTATTTTATTTATTTTAACACTTAGGTCCCAAGTTTATGCAAAAGTGGAGGGTTAGTTAGTAGTCGATAGATAAAATTTGTCAAAATAATCATGACATGAATCCTTTAAATCATTGGGAAGGGTTTAGATGGTTGAATATGAAAATGTCTTAGCCTAGGAGGTTAAAAGCAAGGGTTCCCACATTTGAGGATGTGCAAAGAAGTCCATGAAACTAGAATTAGGTTAGGATCTTAATATAGGTAAACTCTGTAAATTAATGGAATTAATAGATATTATGGTTCATAGAAAGATAAATATTTTATGTGTTCAAGAAACTAAATGGGTTGGTGAGAAGGCCAAGGAGATTGATAGATTAGGTTTTAAACTTTGGTATTCGTGTAAAAGTAGAACTAGAAATGGTGTAGGTGTGATTATAGATAAAAGTTTGAAGGATAATGTTATAAGTATTAATAGATGTGGAGATAGAATTATAGCTTTAAAGATTATTATTGATACTAAGATTATCAATGTTAAGTGTCTATGCTCAAAGAAATTGGAGGTAAGCGTAAAGAAAAATTTTGGAATGAATTAGAGGGATTAATACAACAGATACCTCTTGAAGAAAAAGTATTTGTTGGAGGAGATTTAAATGGACATGTTGGTAGAGTAAGAAGATTTTAAAAGTATTCATGGTTATGGATTTGGAGTTACTAATGAAGAAGGTGACTATATTAGATTTGCTTTAGCTTATGATTTGTAGTTACTAATACTTTTTTAAGAAAAGAGATGAACATATTATTACTTATAAAAATGGATCTAAAACAGATTGATTATTTTGATAAGAAAAATAGATCGAAATAAAGATTGGGTCATACCAAGTGAAATTTTAAGTACCCAACATCAATTATTAGTTTTAGATTTTAAGATGAAAGGTTGTAAGAGAAAAATAAACTAAATTATTGTCCTAGGATTAGATGTCAATTAAAGAACACAAATAAAAATATTTTAAGAGCAAGCTACAAGATATTAGAATTTGGGTGTTCATAAAGATGCTAACGTTATGTGGAAAAATATCAAGTGAAATTAAGCAAGTTCCTAAAGATGTGCTTGGAGAATCAAAAGGAAAAGCTTCTAATAAGAATAGTTGGTGGTGGAGTCGAGTCAAGAAAAGATAAAAATAAGAAGCATTGTTATAAAACTTGGTTTAGATGTAAAAATTCAGAATTGGGAAAGATATAAAGTCTAGAGATTCTAAAATAAATATATGTTGCAAAAAAATTTAGCTTTAGTGATTTATACAATAGATTAGATACCAAAGAAGGTGAAAGATGTATGTATAAGTTAGCTAAAAGAGATAGGAGAACTAAAGACATAGAAGTAGTATTAAGGATGAAAATAATAAAGTGCTTTTCTTAGAAAAGATATTAAAAATAGGTGGATGAGATATTTTGATAAACTTTTCAATGAAGGATCTGAAAGTAATTGATTTTAGCAACCTAATCTAAACAATAATAGAGAATTTCATTTATCGTCAGATTAGTAAATCAAGTTAGATTTTAAAGAAAATGAAATGTGGAAAAGTAGGACGGATAATATTCCAATAGATGTAAATGTTTAGGAGATCAAGGAATTTCTTGGCTTACAAATCTTTTAATGTTATTTTAAAGACCAAAAGATGCTATGAGTGGAGAAAGAGTCTATTGGTTCCTATATTTAAGAATAAAGGTGATGCACAAGAGTGTGCAAATTATAGGAATTAAGTTAATGTGCCATACATTAAAATTATGGGAGAGAGTAATTGAGCATAGGTTACGATGTGATACAAGTTTCGACAATCATTTGGTTTCATGCCGTGTAGATCTACTATGGATGCTATACATTTGTTAAGATTGATAGAAAGCATAGAAAGTAAGAAGGATCTACATATGATATTTATTGATTTAGAGAAAGCTTATGATAAAGTCTCAAGAGATGTTCTTGGAGAGTTCTAGAATAGAAAATAGTTAATATTGGTTATATTCAAGTTATTAAGGATATGTATACTAGATCTTACTTGTGTCCAAACACAAGGAGGATTGACAAAATATTTTCCTATTTCAAATTTGGATTACATCAGGATCAACATTAAGCCCTTATCTTTTTACTTTAGTTATGGATGTGCTTACAAGGCATTTACAAGAAGATGTACCTTGGTGTGCTTTTTTTGATGACATTCTTCTTGTTGATAAGACTAGAGAGGAGTCCAAAGAAACTTGATTTATGGAGGTCAACTTTAGAGTCTAAAGGTTTTAATATAGATCTAAAAGAATATGGAGTGTAATTTTAGTTGTAGTTTTAGTGATAGTGTTGTGACTTTAGGTGATCAAGTCATTAATAAGAGTGAGAGATTCAGATATTTACTCTATTGTCCAAAATGATGGTGAAATAGATGGAGATGTTATTAGTAGAATTCAAGTTGGATTTCAAGAAAAATGCCTATTATGTGATAGAAAAGTTTCACTTAAACTTAAGGGAAAATTTTATAAGATGGTGGTAAGACCTGCAATGACTTATGTGCAAATTTTGGCCAATAAAAGAGAAATAAAGACTAAGTTAAGTGAGATGAGATGCTTAGTGGATGAGTGGCTTTACTAGAGATAGAATGCAAAATGAGTATGTTCAAAAGTTGGAGTAGCTCCATGGTAGATAAGATTAGGGAGAGTCCTTAGATGGTTTGGCCACAAAAGCTATATGATTAGAGAGTAGATGCATTAGATTTTTTTATGTTAAGAAAGGTAGAGGTAGACCAAAAATACTTGGTTAAGATGTATAAATGATCTTAGTATACTGAATTAGATGAGAATTTGACACATAATAGGACATAATGAGAGAAGGATTCATGTACAACCCACCTAGTGGGATTAAGGCTTGTTGTTGTTGTTTTATTTTATTTATTTTTTATGTTTTATTTAGTTTAGGTTTAGGTTAATTTTTTTAGGTTTAGATTTTATGGTTTAGGTTTAGGGTAAGGTTTAGTTTATGGTTTTAGGTTTAGGGTTAGGTTTAGGATAGTTTAGGGTTTAGGGTTTAGGGTTCATGATTTAGGGGTTTTAGGGTTTAGGGAGTAGGGTTTAGGGTTTTTTTTCTTTTGGTAAAAAAGGGGAATTTTTATTACCAAAGGTGAAGGATACAATGTCCTTAAAGGGGATAAATCTCAAAGACTACTACTCAAAGAGCTATAGAAAGACATAAAGAAAAACATCCTATAACTAATACAAAAAAAAAACAAAAAGCAAAAGGAAAACTAAGAAAATAATACCTACAATACAAAAATCCTTAGAAAAGAATTCCACCAAGAGGCCTAAGAGCAAAAAGGAAACCCAGAAAAACTAAAAGAAAGCAGAGATAAGCACAATTAAAATAAAATAAACATACATAAAGAGAAATGAAAGAAAAGCTAAAGAAAAGGTTTCGATCATACAAACTTTAGAAGGGGCAACAAAAAATTTGTGAGTAGCCAAACTGAAAGGAGGGTTGGGTACAAAATGCCACCAATCAACAAAAAGAGTAAACATTCTAGCCATCATAGATAACATCACAAAGGCAGAGCACACACCAATAACCAATAAAGATCTAGAACCAACCACCAAAAAAGGAAGAATAGCAATAGAGCCACCAGAGCCGAACCGAGCAATAGTAGAAAAAACTGAGCCAACAAAGAAAAAATTCCAAGCTAGTACAACCATCCAACCACCCAAAAGTTGTAGGAGAAAAAAACAAAGTCACCAACCAAGGAGGAAATATCAGAAATAGAAGCAAGGGGAGAAGAAGAGAAGCAACCAGCAAGCTCACCAACTCCAACTAGACTAAAGAAACCAAAAAAGACCACAATAACCACCAACCAAAATAAGTAACAACACAACCACCAAAGCCACAAAGAAAAGTAGTAATACCAAAACCAAACCAACCCAAGCTAAAATGAAATATAAGGAAGAGAAGCACATCCAACATCACATCAGAGAGGGCACCCAAAACCAAGAAGCTCAAGGAGACCAACCAAAAGCTTAGAAAACCAACCAACCAACCAAAAGCCAAAAAAAATAAAGCCACAAAAGATACCACAATAAAAAGTAAGAGAACAATCGACAATAGTTTGATAACCAAAATAGCTTGCTAGCATTCCAACCTATAAAATACAAGAATAAAATAAGAACTAAAAGTGCCCAAGAAAGAACAGGAGCCAACAGTAATCCAATAAACCAAAACCACTAGAAGCTCCCAAATAGAAGCCCCAAGAAAACCATCAATAGAAAAGCAAGAAAAAAAATCTAGGAAAATCTAACATAAGGAAAATCAGATTTATCTAAATTAGATAGCCTAATTTCTTAAAATATTCATAGTGGTAAAAAAGTAAAATCAATGATTACAACCTAAACCATAAGAAATCCTCACAAGCTTTACCTTCTCTTAAAATATGAGTAATTTTAAAAGAAAGTTTAGAGATAATAGATGTAATATTTCTAATTTAATAAAAAAGCTCAACATTACCCTTATGGTTAGAATTGATCATAGCAACAACCATCTTAGCATCAGATTCCAACCAAATATTATGAAAATTTTTATACAAATAAAGCTTAAGAGCATGATAAACAACCAATAATTCAGTAAAAATAACAGAATTAGTAGAGAGAGTAGTGGAAAAAGCCAAGATAATATTCCCAAGATTTTTTCTAAAAATACCACCACAACTCAACTTGTTCTATGCAACAGAGCCATCAATATTAAATTTAATACAATAATAAGAGGCTTAATCAATGAATAATTTTATAATCTGGAGACAAGTCACAATAAGAAAAATTGATACCCAATTTAGAGGCAAGAAACTTGTAACCTCTAAAATTAGTACAACTAAGAAGAGTAGCCTTATGTAAAGAAAAAAGATTATCTATAGGCACATTATGATGCTTAGCATAATTTCTGTCAAGCCAAATAAACCAAATCAAAGTAATAGCCACCACAATTTTGATATGCCCTTTAACATCATTAAGAAAATAAGAGTCAAGAAGTTGCATTAAAGTTAAATTACCCTTAAAACAACTTAATTTAAATAAATCCTCATACCAACCCAAACTTTAGACAATGGCACCATTAACAAAAAAACATGACTAACATTCTCAATATGATAGCAACACATGCATTTAAAGGGTGGATAAAAATCTTTGTTTAAGAGTAAAGAATCAATATCAATACAATCCCTCCAAATTCTCCACTCAAGAATAGAATAAAATGTAGGAATAATCTTATTCCCAATTTTAAGTAAAATAAGAGAAGAGGATTTTTTTTAACTCTAATATAGTGCCAAGTATCTATTGGTGTTTTCTCTAGAATAGAGAAAAGAAATGACACCACATAGAGTTTAGAAATATTTTATTTAGATGTCAAAATACAACATTAAGGAATAAACATATTATCTCGAAAACATTTTAATGGATTCAATCATTTCAATAAAAGACTCTTAAGGCTAGTGGGCCTTTCATGTACTAGAGTATTTTCCCCTAAACTACATGGAAAGGTATAATAGGGTTTATTTTATCTTGGGATCATGGTTTCCTAAATGGCAAGCCTCGATAAGATTACATCTAGAAGATTCTAAGAATACTTATAAAAGAAATAAAGGTTATTCTAAAGACTACAAAGGTAGCTTTCAAAGGATTAATTTTTTTAAATTCAATTGGGAGAGGTCCAAATTGAGAGAGTCATTTTCAAGAGTCAAATGGGAAAGAGTAGGAAATGCCTATTGAGATATACTAGTATTATTTCAACTATCCTATGTATGGGCTTCAAATTTTAGATTTAATTTTAGATTTTTAGTTATCATTTTCTTAGAAATCGAGGGCTTAGATTTTGACAGCATAAGATTATAGAAATGCCTAGGGTTGAAGACTTATTCCCTAAATGGATGCTTTAGAACCGTAGTCTACAGGTGCTTCTGACACATGTTAGATGCTCGACCTAGTTCTTGGAAATCATTGGCCATTCTCCTCACTTGAGCGAACTAGCCTAATCTTGACTCTTTTGGGCTTACATCCTGCCTGGAGAAGGCTACCAACTAACACCACCTAAGCGTATTTTAAATTTATGAAGTCAGGTCACATGAATGCAAGATGGCTAGGTTGTTGCATTTTTAGGAAAGATATTTATGAAACTAGACTCACTCCCTAATCCCTAAGATCAGTAGGGCAAGAAGATGCATCTAACTAATGCATATTTTCCAAGTTTTATGAATTATGACTCAAGATTCATTTAGGTCATAAAAATGCAATTTACGTCTAATATATGCAATTTGAAAAAGGTTATTTGTCAAATCAGAATAAAAGAAGGTGTTCTTCCATCATAGGCTCTCAAAGGTCAAGCCCAAGTTCTATGGTAAAGATGGAAGCCCTTCCTTAATCAAGAGTGAAACAATATAATTTATGCATGATGTTAAAACATCCAGCTAAGGGGTTACTATATATTTTATATTACTTTAATGACTAGGCTTTTATATGAAGATTATGAATTTCATTTATTTTTATGTTTATATTGATTTAGTTGGGTAAAAATCTTAGTTTATTCTATGAGCCTATGTCTAGGCATACGTCATAGCATAAACATAGCATAGAAAGAAACCTAGAAAATGCATGTTGTTTCTATTGCACATCCAAAATAAATCAAGCCAAATTAAATTATCTAAGAAAAAGGTTGATGCGGCTAGATACCGTTGTACACCCCAGAAGAAAGAAAAATGGGTAACCGAGTTCTACCCTTATACAACCCGGCCTAGAACTACAAGTTTAGATCTATGGGTCTTCTTTCTAGGAAAGTCTCTTTATTTAGGGACATCCATCCGTCCCACAGACCACTACACCATCTCCTAGTTGGGTCAGCTTCTACTAATCCTAGACCCCATAGTTCCTAAACTAATTCTATGCTCAAATTTACATTTAAAATTTAGAAGAAATCCTACACCCAAAAAAATAGACATTAGGAAATACACACAACACACAAAGCACTTTATATTTCACAAACATATGGGCTTAGCATTAGTTGCTTGCCAGGCCCACCTGTCTTATAGACTATGTTAAAGGATTTTCAACACCTGCAAGTAAATAATAATTTTATGATTTATTTATTACAGTGATCCCTTAGCATAGCCCCTTGCAAAAAATAGTGTTAAATCTAGAAAGAATGCCCTAACATCCAGTCTAATGAACAAACAAGCCTTGGCATCTAGTCTAAAGTAATACACCACACATACATGATAAGTACAACACATAGGATTAAAGAAAATCATAGAATGATCTAACCTAGATCTAGAGTCCATGACCTAAATGATCTAGTGTGTGTAAAAGAGGAGTTTGTGTGGTAAGGCATTGCTAGGTTCCTTTAGTTCATGTTTTAATTTAACATTTGATTTTGTTTAATTTTTACCTTTGGACAGTTTTAATTTAAATAATTTAATGATCCAAATTCATTTTATTCCATTTTATTTTTTTTTAAGGTTGTATAGGATTTTAAGAAAAAAAAAAGGAATGATTCCATTTTTGGATGGCTCTTTCCATTCAACATCCTAATTCTAATGAAGTTTCCAAAAGTCTAACTAAGATCCTTTAGTTTCTTAATTAATCCTTTTGATGTTTTTATGTTTCGATTAGTTTTATGTTTCTTTTCCTTTTGAATTTTTGATTTGATTTGAGTTATTTTGTTTGTTTGAATTTTTTTATTTGATTTTATTTGTTTGATTTGTTTCATTTTCAAATAAGCTATATGAGTTTCATTTGATTTGGTTCATGTTAATTTAAAGAGTTTAGATTAAAGTTTGATTTAATTTAATTTAATTTAAGTTTATTAAATCATGAATTTGTAAGCTTAAAGTTTAAGTTGATTAATATGAATTAGTACTTTAAGTTTGTTCATTGATTAGGCTTAACCTAAAGTACTTAGGTTATTATTTGATCTGATTTAATTGACATTAAGTTTTAGATTCATTCTTAAATTCATTAAAGATGAGTTTTTTTTATTAAATTTCATTTATTCAAAGTTTAAGGTTGAAGTTAATTAATAATTTTGTTAACCTAAGGTTTTACTTCATTAACTTAAGATTGAGTTTGATCACTTCAATTGACATAGAATATTTAGAGAAGTTCCTTAATAGTTATTTATTTTTTGATTGAAATTGATTTGAATTATCATTTAATATGATAGATTAATTAATTTCCTTAACCTAATATTTGATTAACATTGACCTAAGGATTTAGAAAATTAACAACTTCTAATCTATAGATCAATTGGGATTGAAAATTTTTTGGCAAGTGGGGTTACATGCTAATTTCAAATTTTCAAAGTTTCATTTTGATTGGATTTTCAATTAAGGAGTAATTTAGGTTTTAATTATTTTATTAAAACCTAAATTAGGCCTAATTTAATTAGATTCAGTTAAGAGTTTTATTTTTTATAAATTCTTCACTAAAATATCTTTCCAATGAGGGTTTATTCATAATTTTTGGTTAACTGGTTGATTTACTATGATTTAATTAAATTTAGGTTATTTAATTGACTTATTTAATTCAATTAATTTTCTTAATTAGGTCAATTTAAGGATTTTTAGGTTTAATTGAGTTTAAGTGATGTTTTAATGTTCATTGAAGTTCATTAGGGTGATTTAAGGTTGTCAGATTAAAATTGCCTAATTATTTCATTAAGGATTAATTAATTTGATTAATTTAAAGGTGAAGCATATTAAATTTTAATTTCCTTTGAATTCAGAGAATTAAATCCCCAAAAATTCATCTAAGGTATGTTTTATGCTTAATTTTATCTTTAGCTTTAGCAAGATTAGAATAGAAAGAACAATCAGTAATAACAAGTTCTTCCAAATCTTTCACCTTTTGTTCCTTATTCTTGATATTATTAAAAAAATTTTAATGCAGTTTCTAATCCACCAAGTGATACTATGCTTAAGCCTTTTAAGCTTAAGCCAAAATCTCATATACCAAATGCAGAATCATCAGGAGAAAGAGGAGCACACTAATTATAAGCAATAACTTCAAGAAAACTTTTATCTTGTAACCACATATTTTGAAAACAAAAATTTAATGACATTATTGTTATGAATAGCATCCTTAATAGAAATCAAAAGAGGAGCATGACATGAGAGAGTTCTACTAAGATGCTCCATCAAAGTTAAAGGTTAACAATTTAACAAATAATTATTAAATAATGGAAGATCAAACTGTAGCCACAATCTATGGTTATTCCAAGTAAATTGAGAACCAATGAAACAAACATCATAAATATTACAATCCAAAATCATATTTGCAAAATCTTCTATTTAATGTAAATTCAACAAAGAACCCCCTTTCCTTTCATTCAGAAAAAGGACCATATTGAAATCCCCATAAACAATCCAAGAATTATTAACAATAGAAGAAAAATTTGATAATCGATCCCAAGGAATTCTCCTCCCTAGCTTGTTATAAGCATCATAAGCAAAAGAGCCAAAAGCATGATAATAACCAAATAAAATATCCACATTAATAACTTGATAAAAATAATTAATAACATTAGTAGAAAAAGAGAAATTCCAAAATAACCAAATGTTATTATTATTATTGAAATAAAAATTGCTAAAACTAATCATCCTGGCCGCATGCATTATTTTAGAAAAATAAAGAGGTTCAAGAATAACCAAGAAACTAACATTATAAATTCTATAAAGATTCCTAATTCTATAAAGATTCCTAATTCTATTTCTAACAGCAAGAGTACCAATGCCCCTCACATTCCAAATAAGAAAGTTAAACATTAATTTTTATTAGGTAAAAAAGATAAAGAAGGTCGAGTAGATATAGAAACTTTAGGAGGATGACTTTTAAACTATTTTTTCCTTTTCACAATAATAGTTTGAAAATCGATCTCATTTTCCATGGATTGATCATCAAAAACTTTTTTGTCATCATTATTAACAATATATTTAGGAGAAGATCCACAATAAGATAAATCCTTATTCCCCATTAAACGAGAATTATCTCTAAGCAAAATGCAATCCAGAATAACAGTTAAAGAAAGGGTAGAAATAGATTTATTAACTAAACAAAAACTTGGCTGCACATTATCAATAAGCTCCATACCATCATTCTTGCCCAAATTCAAAGAAGATAAAATAAGATTTTCTTTTAAAAATATTTTTTGCAAAATAAGAGAAACATTTTCTATAAGATTTTCAACAACTTTATCACAAATTTCCTTAGAATTAGAAACTAAAATAGGAAAATCATCCACTTGCAAATTTTCAGGAATATCATAAATAATAGCAGCCAAAACTTGATTACTCTCCAAAATAGTTACATAAGCATGTTTACCAAGCTTATCACTACCACTTACATTGGGAAAAACAATAGAAACATTATGAACATCATTAGAAACATCAACACTTTCATCCACAACACCGTTTATCCTTTTCATCAGGAAGATTTTCTTTTTAGGGTTTTAGGTTAGTGTAAGGGTTAGGGTTTTTTTCTTTAATTTTTTTTAAAAAATTTTTTATTTATTTTTAATTAAGTAAAGTGCTAGGCTTATGTTTATTTAGTTTATTTTTTATTTATTTTAGTTTATTTTACTTTTATTTTTATTTAGGTTTATTTTTATTTTTATTTAGTTTAGTTTATTTATTTTAGTTTATTTATTTTAGTTTAGGTTAATTATTTTAGTTATTTTTTAGGTTTAGGTTCAAGTTTGTTTTTTTTTAGTTAAGTTTTATTTTTATTTTATTTATTAGGTTTAGGTTTTATTTTTTATTTTTAAGTTTAGGTTAGGGTTTTATTTTATTTTTTTGGGTTTAGGCTTTAGCTTTTTATTTTAGTTTTATCTTTGGGTTTTATTTTTAAGTTTAAATTTAGTTTTATTTTTACTTTATTTTATTTTATCTTGATTTAGGTTTAGGTTTTATTTTTTTCAATTTAATTTATTTTAGTTTAGGTTTAGATTTATTTTATTTCTATTTTAGGTTTAGGTCTTATTTTTTAATTTTAGGTTTATTTTTTAGGTTTAGGTTTTTATTTAGTATTTATTTTATTTTATTTTAGGTTTAGTTTTTATTTTATTTAGGTTTTTTTTAGTTTAGTTTAGGTTTTTATTTATTTTATTCTACTTTAATTTTTATTTTTTATTTTATTTTCTTTTTAGGTTTAGGTTTAGGTTTAGGTTTTAGTTTATGTTTTTAATTTATTTTGGTTATGCTTTTTTTATTTATTTTATTTTTAGGTTTTATTTAGTTTATATTTAGGTTTTTAGCTTCTTTAGTTTTAGGGTTAGTTTAGGGTTTAGAGTTTAGGGTTTAGGGTTTGGGGTTTAGGGTTTAGGTTTAAAGTTTAGGGTTTAGGGTTTACATTTTAGGGTTTATGGCTTAGGGTTTATGGTTTTAGGGTTTAGGGTTTAGGGTTTTTATGGTTTAGGGTTTAATTTTTAGGTTTAGGGTTTAGGTTTTCGTTTAGTGTTTAGGGTTTTTGGTTCTTTTTAACAGGGAATAAATTCAGATTCAATATTTATTCTTTTCGATTTCATCAACAAAGTAACACACTAAGTTTTTTAAGACACAAGCGATGACATAGATCAAAAATGTGCATGCATAGTAAAAATGAAAAACCCTAGATAACTAGAATTGTCTCTACTGTAAAGACATAGTTCCATAAGCAGCATATCAAATTGATCATTCTTCAATTTCTCTAGCTCCCATCAGAACCTCCCAGCCCTCTTGCGTAGTGGGATCCACCATCATATCCCCGATCTCTCCCTCTGCCACCACTGTGACTGTAACCTCCATCATTCTTCCCGCCTCCATAACCACCTTTCGACAACTACCTCCATATCCACTAGCACCTTGGATCCCCACGTGATAACGCCTCCACCTTCACCTTCACCACTAGATCTAGATTGAGCCTAGTTGATAGTGATGTTCTTGCGATCAAGGTTCTGCCATTCTTAGGGTTTAAGTTTATTACATTTTAGGCTTTAGGTTTATTTTTTTAATTTATTTAGTTACTTTAGGATTAGGTTTAGGGCTTGGGGTTTAGGGTTTATGATTTAGGGTTAGGGTTTAGGGTTAGTTTAGGGTTTAGTGTTTATTAGGGTTTAGGGTTTAGGGTTTTTTAGGGTTTATGGTTTA
This sequence comes from Cymbidium sinense, assembly GCA_021442155.1. Lineage (NCBI taxonomy): Eukaryota > Viridiplantae > Streptophyta > Magnoliopsida > Asparagales > Orchidaceae > Cymbidium > Cymbidium sinense. Next base: position 101,742,827 of record CM038226.1, read on the forward strand.
AGGTTTAGGGTTTAGGGTTTAGGGTTTAGTGTTTAGCTTTAGGGTTTAGGATTTAGGGTTTTTGGTTACTTTTAAGGTTATGTAAACTGGTAGGTTTAAGTTTATTCAATTTATCATTTATTTATTTAATTTAATTTTATTTTTTATTTTTAGTTAGGTTTATTTTTTATTTTTATTAAGTTTACTATATTTATTTTATATTTATTTATTTTAGTTTTGGTTTTTTCTTTTAGTTTATTTTTTAGTTTTAGGTTTAGGTTCAGGTTTACTTTTTAGTTGTGTTTTATTTATATTTTATTATCTAGGTTTAGGTTTTATTTTTTATTTTTTGGTTTAGGTTTTTATTTTATTTTTTTAAGTTTAGGTTTTAGGTTTCTTTTTAGGTTATATTTTATGGTTTAGGTTTTGGTTTGATTTTAGTTTAATTTATTTTATTTATATTAGCTTTAGGTACAAGTTTAGTTTATGTTAGGTTTAGGTTTAGGTTTTATTTATTTTAGCTTAATTTATTTTAGTTTAGGTTTAGGTTTATTTTATTTTATTTTATTTTTTATTTTAAGTTTAGGTTTTTCTTAGTTTAGGGTCTAGGTTTTATTTTTATGTTTATTTTTTAAGTTTAGGTTTTTATTTAGTTTTTATTTTCTTTTTTTTAAGTTTATTTTTTTATTTTATGTTTAGTTTGTATTATATTTAGGTTTTTTATTCTTAAGTTTATTTTATTTTTTTAGTTTAATTTAGGCTATTTTTGTTATATTTTAATTTACTTTTATTTTCTAAATTTTATTTTATTTTTAGGTTTAGGTTTAGGTCTAGCTTAGTTTTTTATTTTATTTTATTTTATTTAGGCTTTGGTTTTTTTGTTTATTTTAATTTTAGGTTTTATTTAGTTAAGGCTTATATTTTTAAGTTTACAAGATTTAGGGTTTAGGGTATAAGGTTTAGGGTTTAGGATTTTATGATTTAGGGTTTAGGGTTTAGGGTTAGGGTTTAGGGTTTAAAGTATAGTGTTTAGGGTTAAGTCTTTAGCTGGGGTTTAGGTTTTAGGGTTTAGTTTTTTTTTTAGGTTTAGGTTTAGGTTAATTTAGGTTATTTTTAGGTTTAGGTTTATTAGTTTTAGGTTTAGTAGGTTTAGGTTTAAGGTTTGGGAGGTTAGTTTAGGGTTTGATTTAGGTTTAGGGTTTAGGTTTAGGGTTTACAATTTTTTTTTAAAAACAAATTAAGTAAAGGATAGGTTTAGGTTTAATTTAGTTTATTTTTATTTATTTTTCTTTTTTTTATTTATATTTTTTTTTTATTTTAATTTAGTTTAGTTTATTTATTTAGTTTATTGATTTTTTAGTTTATTTTTTTTTTAAGTTTAGGTTTAAATTTATGTTTATTTTTTAGTTTGTTTAATTTTTTTATTTTTTTAGTTTTGGTCATATTTTTTTAGTTTATTTAGGTTTAGGTTTTTATTTTATTTTCTTAGTTTAGGTTTTTCTTTTTTATTTTAGGTTTATTTTTAGGTTTTCTTATTTAGTTTAGGTTGAGGTTTATTTTTAGTTTATTTTATTATATTTAGTTTAGTGTTTAGGTTTAGTTTATTTTGGGTTTAGGTTTAGGTTGTGTTTATTTTTGTTAGTTTATTTTAGTTTAGTTTATTCTAGTTTAGGTTTAGGTTTATTTTTTTTATTTTAAGTTATCTTTTTTTAGTTTAGGGTTTAGTTTTTTCTTTTTTATTTTAGGTTTAGGTTTATTTTTTTGGTTTAGGATTTTATTTTATTTTATTCTAGGTTTAGTTTATTTTTATGTTACATTTAGGTTTTATTTTATTTAGGTTTTATCTTTTTAGGTTAATTTTATTTTTTAGTTTAGTTTATGGTTTTCTTTATTTTATTTTAGTTTAGTTTACATTTTTTATTTTATTTTATTTTTAGATTTAGATTTAGGTTTTAAATTAAAATTTTAATTTATTTATTTAGGTTTAGGTTTTCTTATTTATTTTATTTTTAAGTTTTATTTAGTTTAGGTTTAGGATTTTAGGTTTTTAGGGTTTAGGGTTTTTGGTTTAGGGTTTAGGGTTTAGGGTTTAGGGTTTGGGGTTTAGGGTTTAGGGTTTAGGGCTATAGGTTTTAGGGTTTAGATTTAGGGTTTTAGGTTTAGGGTTTAGGGTTTAGGGTTTTATGGTTTAAGGCTTACGATTTTGGGTTTAGGGTTTTGGGTTAATTTTAGGGTTAGGGTTTTTTTTTCATTTTTTTAGGGTTTAGGGTTATAGGTTTAGGGTTATAGGTTTAGGGTTTAAGGTTAGTTTTAGGGTTTAAGGTTTAAGGTTTAGGGTTTATGGTTTAGGATTTTGGGCTTAGGATTTAGGGTTTAGGGTTTAGTTATTTTTTAAAAAAAAATTAAGTAAACCAATTTGTTTATGTTTATTTAATTTATTTAGTTAATTTATTTTAGTTTATTTGATTTTTTAGGTTTAATTTTTATTTTTATTTAGTTAGGTTTATTTATTTTTGTTTAAGTTTTTTATTTAATTTATTTATTTATTGTTAAGTTTTATGTTTTCATTAATTTTTCAGTTTAGTTTTATTTTTATTTTTTTTAATTTGTTTAGGTTTTATTTTTTATTTTTAAGTTTAAGTTTTGGTTTTTATTTTTTATTTTTTGGTTTAGGTTTAGGTTTTTATTTTAGGTTTATTTTTAGGTTTTATTTTTTAGTTTAGGTTTACATTTATTTTTAGTTTATTTTATTTTATGTAGTTTAGGTTTTGGTTTAGGTTTAGTTTATTTAAGGTTTAGATTTAGGTTTTATTTATTTTAGTTTAATTTATATTTATTTAGGTCTAGGTTTATTTCATTTTCTTTATTTTTTTTAGGTTTGGATTATTTTAGTTTATGGTTTAGGTTTTATTTTATTTTATTTTAGGTTTATTTTATTTTTATTTTAGGTTTAATTTATATTTTATTTAGGTTTTTTTTGTTTATGTTTATTTTATTTTTTAATTTAGTTTGGTTTTTATTTCTTTTATTTTTGTTTAATTTTTATTTTTATTTTCTTTTATTATATTTTTAGGATTATGTTTAAATTTAGGTTTAGGTTTAGGTTTTAGTTTATTTTAGTTTAGGTTTAGGTTTATTTTATAATTTTATTTTTTTATTTAAAGTTTTGTTTTTTTAATAGTTTAGGGCTTAGGCTTTATTTTTAATTTATTTTTAGGTTTTATTTTATTGGTTTATTTTTTAGGTTTAGGTTTTTTTAGTTTTTGTTTTATATTACTTTTACAGGTTTAGTTTTTATTTTATTTAGGTTATTTATTTTTAGTTTAGTTTGGGTTTTATTTATTTTATTTTAGTTTTATTTTTTATTTTAGGTTTTAATTTTTTTTTTGGTTTTAGTTTATGTTTTTATTTTATTTTTTGTTTAGGTTTTTTTATTTATTTTATTTTAGGTTCTATTTAGTTTAGGTTTAGTTTTAAGAGGATTTAGGTTTAGATGTTGAGATTTAGGTTTGGGGTTTGGGGTTTGGGTTTAGGTTTATGGTTTAGGGTTTAGGTTTAAGAGCTTAGGGTTTAGTGTTAGGGTTTAGGTTTATGGTTTTAGGGTTTAGGGTTTAGGGTTGAGGTTTAGGTTTTAAGTCCAGGGTTGAGGTTATAGTTTAGGGATAAAGGTTTTTTTTTTTAACATAGAATAAATTCAGATTAAATATTTCTTCATTTTGATTTGATCAACCAAGCAACAAGTTTTCCAAGACACAAGCGATGATATATAAAATGATCGTGCATAGAAAAACTAGACAGTTACATAAGCGGATCGGATCGGTTCATCATTCTCCCGGTTCAATTGAGAATAAACCGGCCTCTCAAGTAATGGGATCCACCATCCTCTATCTCTCCCTCACGCCACCACCCCACTATAACCACCCGCTAACCACCACCTTCATATCCACCACCTAGATCCCCTCACCACTAATTATTTTAGCCTTCCTCCAGCCAAATCTAGGTGAGCTTGGTTTACGGTGATGTTCCTGCTGTCAAGGTTTTGCCCATTCTTAGTGTTTAGGTATAGGTTTAGGTTATTAGTTTTATGGTTTAAGTTTATTTTTTTAATTTATTTAGTTACTTTAGGTTTAGGTTTATGGTTTAGGGTTTCGAGTATAGGGTTTAGGGTTAGGGTTTAGGTTTTAGGGTTTAGGGTTTAAGGTTTTAGGGTTTATGCTTTTAGGGTTTAGGGTTTAGGGTTAGGGATTAAGATTTAGTGTTTAGGGTTTAAGATTTTTTAGGGTTTAGGGTTTAGGGTTTAGGATTGAGGGTTGTAGTAAGTGTAGGGTTTAGAGTTTAGGGTTAGTTTTAAGGTTTAGGGTTTAGGGTTTTTTTAAAAAAAATTAAGTAAATAGGTAGGTTTAGTTTATTTAATTTAGTTTTTATTTTTATTTTTATTTTTATTTTATTATATTTTTTATTTTATTTGGTTCAGTTTATTTATTTTAGTTTAGGTTTTTTATTTTAGTTTATTTTTTAGGTTTAAGTTTCAATTTTTATTTTATTTTTTTAGATTTAGGTTTTAGTTTTTTATTTTGTTTATTTTTTTTATGTTTAGTTTTTTTTAGTTTAAGGTTTAGGTTTTATTTTTTGTTTATTTTAAATTTTATTTTAGGCTTATTTTTAGGTCTAGGTTTTATTTAGTTTTATTTTATTTTCTTTTAGGTTTATTTTATTTTTTTTTATTTTAGTTTAGTTTTATTTTATTAAGTCTTTTTATTCTTAGGTTTATTTTATTTTTTTAGTTTAGCTTAGATTTTACATTCTTTTATTTTAGTTTATTTTTATTTTATTTTTTTTTAGGTTTAAGTTTTAATTTAGGTTTTTTTATTTTATTTTAATTTTTATTTTATTTAGGTTAGGTTTTTTAATTTATTTTATTTTTAGGTTTTATTTAGTTTCGATTTAGGTTTTTAGGTTTTTTGGGTTTATGGTTTAGGATTTAGGGTTTTAGGGTTTAGGGTTTAGGGTTTAGGGTTTAGGGTTAGTGTTTAGGGTTTAGGGTTTAGTGTTTAAGCTTTACAGTTTAGGGTTTTTGGGATTTAGGATTCATGGTTTAGGGTTTACGGTTTAGGGTTTAGGGTTTAGTGTTAGCTTAGGGTTTAGGGCTAGTTTAAGGTTTAGGATTTAGGATTTAGGGTTTAGGGTTTTAATGTTTTAGGTTTAGGGTTTAAGGTTTTAGTTTAGTTGGTTTAGGGCAGGTTAAAGTTTTTTATTTTTCTTTAAATTAAATAAATTGGTAGGTTTAGGTTTTTTTAGTTTTTTTTTTAGTTTAATTTTTTGTTTTTTCTTAGGTTTACTTTTATTTATATTTAGTTTAGTTTATTTATTTTGGGTTTATTTATTTTAGTTTAATATTTAAGTTTAGGTTTAGGTTTAGTTTTAACTTTAGCTTATATTTTAGGTTTAGGCTTTCTTTTTTTATATTGAGGTTTAGGTTTAGGTTTTATTATATTTTTTAGGTTTAAGTTTAGGTTTTTTATTTTTTAGGTTTTAGGTTTATTCTTTAGTCTGTTGGGTTCATTTTTAGTTTATTATATTTTATTTAGTTTAGGTTTAGGTTTAGGTCTAGGTTTAGTTTATTTTAGGTTCATGCTTTATTTTTTTTAGTTTAGTTTATTTTACTTTATGTTTATGTTATTTTATTTTTATTTTTGGTTTAGTTTTTTTTAGTTTAAACTTTAGGTTTTATTTATTATTTATTTTTAGGTTTATTTTTTAGGTTTAGCTTTTTATTTAGTTTTTATTTTATTTTATTTTAGGTTTAATTTATCTTTAGTTTGGGTTTAGCTTTTATTTTATTTAGGTTTTTAGGTTTTTATTTATTTTATTTTAATTTAATTTTAAAATTTTATTTTATTTTCTTTTTAGGTTTAGGTTTAGGTTTAGGTTTTAATTTAGGTTTATGTCTTTTTTATTTATTTTATTTTTAGGTTTTATTTAGTTTAGCTTTAGGTTTCTAGGTTTTTAGGGTTTAGCGTTTAGGGTTTAGCATATAAGGTTTAAGGTTTAGGGTTTAGGGTTTAGGGTTTAAGTTTAGGATTTTAAGGTTTAGGGTATAGGGTTTTATTTAGGGTTTAAGGTTTTAGGTTATGGGTTTTAAGATTTAGGTTTAGTTTAGGGTTTAGGGTTTAGGAATTTTTTATTTTTATTTTATTTCTTTATCTTCTTAATTTTTTTTAAATTAAGTAAACTGGTTGGTTTTGGTTTATTTAGTTTATTTTTTAATTATTTTAGTTTACTTTACTTTATTATTTTTATTTTTATTTAGTTTAGTTTATTTATTTTATGTTTATTTATTTTAGTTTTTTTTAGGTTTAGGTTTAGGTTTATGTTTATATTTTAGTTTAGTATTATTTTTATTTTATTTTTTAGATTAAGTTTATTTTTAATTTTTTGGTTTAGGTTTAGGTTTTCAATTTATTTTTTTAGGTTTAGGTTTAAGGCTTTTATTTGAGGTTTATTTTTAGCTAATAATTTTTACTTTAGGTTTAGGTTCATTTTTAGTTTGTTTTATTTTATTTAGTTTAAGTTTATGTTAGGTATAATTTATTTTAGGTTTAGGTTTATGTTTTATTTGTTTTAGTTTAGTTTATTTTAGTTTAGGTTCAGGTCTATTTTATTTTTATTTTAGGTTTAGGGCTTTTTTAGTTTAAGGTCTACATTTTATTTTTTATTTATTTTTAGGTTTATTTTTTAGGTTTAGGTTTTTATTTAGTGCTTATTTTATTTTATTTTAGGTTTATTTTATTTTTATTTTGGGTTTAGTTTTTATTTTAATTAGGTTTTAATTTTTTTAATTTAATTTAGGATTTTATTTATTTTATTTTAGATTAGTTAATATTTTTTATTTTATTTTTTTAAGGTTTTGGTTCTGGTTTAGGTTTTAGTTATTTTTTATTTTATTTTATTTATTTATTTTAGTTTAGTTTATGTTTTTTTTATTTATTTTATTTTTAGGTTTCATTTAGTTGAGGTTTAGGTTTTCAAGCTTCTTAGGGTTTAGGGTTTAGGGTTTAGGTTTTAGGTTTTTATTTTAGGTTTAGTTTTAGGTTTTATTTTTTAGTTTACGTTTAGGTTTACTTTTAGTTTATTTTATTTTATTTAGTTTAGGGTTTATGTTTAGTTTATTTTTGGTTTAAGTTCAGATTTTATTTATTTTAGTTTAATTTATCTTAGTTTAGCTTTATGTTTATTTTATTTTTATTTTAGGTTAAGTTTTTATTTTTACTTTAGGGTTTGGGTTTTATTTTTTTATATATTTTTAGGTTTATTTTTTAGGTTTAGGTTTTCATTTAGTTTTTATTTAATTTTATTTTAGGTTTATTTTTTTAATTTTACATATAATTTTTATTATATTTTGGTTTTCTATTCTTAGCTTTATTTTATTTCTTAGTTTAGTTTAGGTTTTTATTTATTTATTTTATTTAGATTTATTTATTTTATTTTTAAGTATGGTTTCATTTTTAGTTGAGGTGTTGATTTTATTTTATTTTATTTTATTTCATTTAGGTTTAGGTTTTATTATTTATTTTATTTTTAGGTTTTATTTACTTAAGGTTTAGGTTTCTAAGTATATAGGGTTTAGGTTTTAGGGTTTAAGGCTTAGGATTTAGGGTTTAGGGTTTTAAGGGATTAGAGTTTTAGGTTTAGGGTTGTACATTTAGGGTTTTGGGTTTAGGGTTAGTTTAATGGTTTAGGATTTTGGATTTAGAGTTTAGGGTTTAGGGTTTAGGGTTTAGGGTTTAGAGTTTTTTTTTTTAAATTAAGTAACCTCATTAGTTTTGGTTTATTTAGTTTATTTAGTTTATTTTTTATGTATTTTTGTTTATTTTATTTTATATTTTTATTTATGTTTATTTTTTTATTTTTATTTAGTTTAGTTTATTTATTTTAGGTTTATCTATTTTAGATTAGGTTTTTTTTATTTTAGTTTATTTTGTAAGTTTCAGATTAGGTTTATGTTTATTTTCTAGTTTAGTTTTGGTTTTTTTTTCTATGTTTAGGATTTTTTTTCTTAGGTTTAGGTTTTTATTTTATTTTTTTAGGTTTAGGTTTTAGGTTTTTATTTTAGGTTTATTTTTTAGTTTTAGTTTTTAGTTTAGGTTTAGGTTTATTTTATTTTATTTTATTTAGTTTAGGGTTTAGGTATAATTTATTTTAAGTTTAGGTTTATGTTTTATTTAGATTAGCTTATTTTAGTTTAGGTTTAGGTTTATTTTAGTTTGTTTATTTTAGGTTTTGGTTTTTCTTTTCAATTTAGGGTTTAGGTTTTATCTTTTATTTATTTTTAGGTTTTATTTTTTAGGTTTAGGTGTTTATTTAGTTTTTATTTTATTTTAGGTTTATTTTATTTTTATTTTACATATTGTTTATATTTTATTTAGGTTTTTTATTTGTCGATTTATTTAATTTTTTAGTTTAGTTTATGTTTTTATTTTATTTATTTTAGTTTAGTTTTTATTTTTTTAGTTTATTTTAGTTTAGGTTTTCTTATTTATTTTATTTTTACATTTTATTTAGTGTAGGTTTAGGTTTTTAGCTTTTGGGGTTTAGGGTTTAGCATTAAGGCTTAGGGTTAGTTGAGGGTTTAGGGTTTAGGGTTTAGTGGTTTAGGTTTTAGGTTTAGGGTTTTGGGTTTTAGGTTTGGGTTTAGAGTTTTAGGTTTAGGGTTTAGGTTTTAGGTTTAGGGTTTAGGTTTAGGGTTTTAGGGTTTAGGGTTTAGTGTTTGGGTATTTAGGTTTTAGATTTAGGGTTTAGGGTTTAGTTTAGGTTTAAGGTTTTTAGTTTAGGGTTTTGGTTTTTTTTAAGAGAACCAATTAATTTCATCTTTTCAATTTCATCAACCAAGTTTTCTAAGAAATAAGAGATGCCATAGATCAAAATGAAAGATAGAAAATCAAAACCTTAAATAACTAGAACTCTCTATGAAGACGGTTTCATAATCAGTATATCGGATCAGTTGATCTTCCATTTCCCATCAAAACCACCATGGTCTATCGAGTAGAGAGATCCTCCATCATATCTCTGATCTCTCCCTCTGCCACCACAACGACTGTAATCAAAATCGCTCCTCCTTCCTTTATAACCACCACTGCTCTGACCACCACCTCCATATCCACCATCACCTCCAGATCCCCCACCACCACTGTAATAACTGCCACCTCTGCCTTCGCCTCCACCACTAGATCTAGACTAAACCTAGTTAACGGTGATGTTCCTGCCATCAAGGTTCTACCCATTCTTAAGGTTTAGGCTTAGGTTTTTTATGTTTTAAGGTTTTGGTTTATTTCTAAATTTATTTAGTTACTTTAGGTTTAGGTTTCTGGTTTGAGATTTAGAGTTTAGGGTTTATGGTTAGGGTTTAGGGTTTAGGGTCTAGGGTTTAGGGTTTATGGTTTTAGGGTTTATGCTTTTAAGGTTTAGGGTTTAGGGTTAGGGTTTAGTGTTTTTTATTGTTTAGGATTTAGGGGTTAGGGTTGTAGGTTTATGGTTTAGGGTTTAGTGTTTAGGGTTTAGGATTTAGAGTTTATGGGTTTTTTTTAAATTAAGTAAATAGTTAGGTTTATGTTTATTTAGTTTATTTTTGTTTATTTTAGTTTATTTTATTTTTTTTATTTTATTTAGGTTTACTTTTATTTAGTTTAGTTTACTTATTTTAGGTTTATTTATTTTAGTTTAGAATTTTATTTTAGTTTATTTTTTAGGTTTAGGTTTAGGTTTAAGTTTATTTTTTGGTTGAGTTTTATTTAATATGTTTTTTTTAAGTTTAGGTTTTATTTTTTATTTTAATTTTAGGTTTAGGTTTTATTTATTTTTTTAGGTTTAGGTTTTTGGTTTTATTTTAGGTTTTTTTTTTAGGTTTTATTTTTTAGTTTATTTTTAGTTTATTTTATTTTTTTAGTTTAAGTTTAGATTTAGGTTTTATTTATTTTAGTTTAGCTTATTTTAGTTTAGGTTTAGGTTTATTTTCTTTTGTTTATTTTATTTTTATTTTAGGTTAAGGGCTTTTTTAGTTTAAGGTTTTGGTTTTATTTTTTTATTTATTTTAAAGTTTTTTGTGTTTATATTTTAGGTTTTGGTTTTTATTTAGTTTTTATTTTATTTTATTTTAGGTTTATTTTATTTTTATTTTATGGCTAGTTTTTATTTTATTTAGGTTTTTATTATTAGGTTTATTTTATTATTTAGTTTAGTATAAGTTTTTATTTATTTTATTTTAGCTCATTTTATTAGTTTATTTTATTTTATTTTAGGTTTAGGTTTAGGTTTTGGTTTAGGTTTTTATTTTACTTTATTTTTAGGTTTAATTTAGTTTAGGTTTAGGTTTTTAAGTTTAGGGATTAGGGTTTAGGGTATAGGGTTTAGGGATTAGGGTTTAGTGTTAGGGTTTAGTGTTTAGGGTTTAGGGTTTAGTATTTAGGCATTAGGGTTTGGGGTTTTTAGGATTTAAGGTTTAGGGTTAGTTTAGGGTTTAGGGTTTAAGCTTTAGGCTTTAGGCTTTAGGGTTTAGGGTTTATGGTTTAGGGTTAGTTTAAGGGTTTAGGGTTTAAGTTTTAGTGTTTAGGGTTTAGGGTTTAGGGTTTAAAGTATAAGGTTTAGGGTTTAGGGTTTAGGGTTTAGGGTTAGTTTAGGGTTTAGGCCCCATAACATTTAATACAATTATAATTATTCTTTTGTATTCAAGGTTTAAAAGTGAGCTGGCCTCTAAACCTAAATCCTAAATCTCAAACCCTAAACCCTATACCCACAAACCTCAACCCTAGAACCCTAAACCTTAAACCCTAAACTAACCCTAAACCTTAAACATTAAAAACCCTAAACCCTAAAGCCTAAACCTTAACCTTAAACCTTAAAACCTAAACTAACCCTAAACCCTAAGTTCACCGAAAATCCTAAACCTTATACCCTAAAAACCTTAAACCCTAAACCCTAAACACTAAACCTTAAACCCTAAACACTAAACCCCAAAAAAACCTAAACTCAAACTTGCTCACGGCCGTGATGCTCTCTGGCGATTACATTTTTCCCTTCTACTGTTTTCATTTCCCTTGTGGCTTGGCCAATTTCTGATCATTCACGATCGATTTTTTCAATTTTTTATCTCTGATTGGCCTCTAATGTCATTTTCCCTTTGCTCTTTCAGTGGTGGAGGAGCTGCTTTCCACGCAGTCGAGCTTATCCATATTGGAGGTGTCAGCAAGGGCATCTGATTTACATGGAATTATGGATCAGAAATCATCCACTACTATGCCTGCAGTTAAGTCCTTTAAGGATGCATTATCTGGTAAGAACCTTTCCCCTAATGCTTCAGTGAATTTTATCACGACCTCCTTTCATGGGATTCCTGCTATTATGTGCTTGGATCTAAATATGGAAAAGTTGGCGAAGCCTTTTGAATTCTCATTAGTTGGAAAATATTCCTTACGTCGGCCAACTCTCAATAACATCCGATCATTTTTTCATAGCCTTAAACTTTCATGTGTTTTCACTATCGGATTGATTGATCCAAGGCATATTTTAATCCAGCTCTCTAATGACTTAGACTATTTAAGAGTTTTTTCTCATCACTCTTACTTTATTTTTATTTGTCAAATGCGACTTAGGTCTCCTCTTTTGATATAAGAGGAATCCCAATTGATCCTATATGGCTAGCTCTTCCTAATATGAGAATACATTATGTTACATCAAGTTCTCTTTACGGTTGGGGCTCTCTTTGGTCGGCCTCTTCAAATTGATCAAGCCACCATTGAGATCACGACCTTTTCTTGCTCGTATTTTGGTTAAAATTGATATCACTAAAAAGCATCCTAAAGAAGTTTGGATTGGCTCTGAGAAGTTTAGTTATAATCAAAATGTTGAATTTGAGAATTTTCCTATTTTTTGCACACATTCTAAGATTCATGGCCATGATCATTCTAAATGTTTTGAGTTGCATCCTCAACTTAAAAAGAAAAAATTTCCAGATACTAATCCTACTCTATTAAATGAAAAAATCAGTAAATTTTCTTATGTGCCTAAAGTCACTCAAAATGGGAATCCTACCTACCCCTACTCCTTTTCTATCCTCTGCTTTGTCTATTGGAGAGCAATCTGAGCATGTTAAAAATAATGCTTATGAGGTTCGTGAGGAGGCTAATGATAGCTTAATTATCATTTCTTCTAATTGTAATAATTTGGCTCCTCAAGACAATACGTTGACTCAATCTAACCTACCCCTTTTGGCTAGTGAACCCGAGGAGACTCATATGAACCTTAGGGGTGAGTTGAATGGAAATTTTAGGTTGGATCAAAATCTGAAAACAAATTCTAGAGTTCATCCTTTGATGAAGGAACAAAATCTAAAAACTGCTGATCCTTTGATGATGGAACAAAATCTAAAAACTAATTCTGAAACTGAGCATGTAATCTATGCTATTAATGGCTTCACAACCTCTCCTTCTCCTACTCTTGAGTGATGCATGCTAACCCACTTTCGACTTAATTCTTGAAGAGGGAAAATTACCATTAGAAATGCTTTGGTGATATAGGTCCTATTAAATATCACAAATCGTCTCTCTCGATGGTGATTCTTTGGACGATAGACCTTTTGAAACTATTTTTAAAAAAATCACTTAAAGCTAGAATATTCACTAATAGCTCCACTAGAACTACTAGATCTTCTAACTTCCCAAAATAACTATTTCTACTTTCCTTTTTTCTTCGCTTTATTATTTCTTTAGTTATCTCTTTTCCTTTCTTTTCTTATTTTATTATGATCAACTTACTAATTTGGAATGTTCGGGGTATTGGGACTCTCATTGTTCGCAACCATATTAGAAGTCTTTGTCGTATTCATAACATAACCATACTTGTTGTTATTGAACCATTCATACACTCTTCTAAGATCAACCATGTTGCTAGAATGCTTGGCTTTCAAAACTTTTTTTTATAATATTAGCAATAAAATTTGGTATTTTTGGAATAATTTAGTCAACATATCTATCCTTGATGATCTTCAACAATTGGTTAATGTCCACATCTCATTGGGTGAATTTCTCTTCTAGGTTCCTTTATTTATGCTTCTTGTAATAGTCTTTGGTAGGAACATCCTTTGGGACAACTTAAGAACCTTTGCCTCCTCGATCAACAAACCCTGGTTGGTTGGGGATGATTTTAACACTATTCTCTCTTCCTTGGAAAGAAGGGGAGGTTGCTCTCCTATCACTCATTCCATGGAAGGCTTCTCTAATATGATTCTTGATTGCAATATGATTGATATAGGCTATTCGGGTTTGGATTATACATGGCATAACTCTAGACTCTAGTAGCGGCTTGATAGGACTCTTTTTAATTCCATTTGAATCAATCAATGGCCCCTTACTTCTATTGAACATTTCAACAGAAATTTATCTGATCATGCTCCGCTTTTGATTTCTGTCCAAAATCCCTCTAATATATTATCCTCACCAACCTCTTTCAGATTCCAAAATATGGGGATCCAACACATTGATTTCATAAATGTTGTATCCATTAACTGGATGGCTCCCCTTCATCTAGATAATTCAGTTAAGGGCATGATTCACCTCTGGCTTAAGATTAAAAGATTAAATAAAACCTAAATTGGTGGAACAAGCATCATTTTAAAAATCTCTTTGCCAATATCAAAAATATGGAACAATTAGTTTGTTCTCTTGAAGATGTCATTTTGGCTGATTTTATTAAACTTGAGGAGTTGAATGAAGCTAAAGATAACTTGGTTAACTATCAGAATATGGGGAAAACCTATTGGTGGCAAAGGGCTGCTAGCAAACATATTGTTGATGGTGATAGAAATACCAAGTACTTCCATGCTCTTTTCAAAAAAAAAAAGAAAGTCTTAAACTCTATTAAAAAAATTAAAAATGCTAACATCTAGATCACACACAATAATGATATTAAAGATTCTGTTATACATCATTTTAAAAACTTATTAAACAACAACCCTTCTTTAGAAGCTATCTCCAACTCTCACTTGATTCCCTCAACAATTACTAATGATGACAACCACTTGCTTAATATGCATCCTCAGCGAGATTGGTAGTATTCTTAATAGCATGAGCGATTCGTTTCTATCCCTAAAGGCTACACGACTCAATTTTTTTCAGCATTGTTGGCCTATTATTAAGTCCGACCTTGTCAGTGTTGTCATTGATTTCTTCAATGGCAATCCTTTACCTAGATATTTTTCTAGCACTTCCATTGTTCTCATTCCCAAAATTAATAATCCTAAATCTTGGGGCGATTTCAGACCTATCAGCCTTTGCACCTTCTTTCATAAAGACATTGCTAAATTAGTTTCCAATAGAATTAGTCCGCTACTGCCTAAAATTATTTCCCCCAACCAAATAGGTTTTGTTAAAGGTAGAGCTATATCTGACAATATTCTTCTAGACCAAGAGCTGATTCATGACCTTGATGCTTCTACCAGAGGTGGTAACATCCTTTTCAAATTGGACATCTCTAAAGCTTTTCACAACCTCTCTTAGAATTTTCTCTTCCAAATTCTACATTTATTTTATTTTTCTGACTATTTTATACATCTCATTAAAAATTGTATTACCAATGTTTGGTTCTCCGTTATCATGAATGGTGAGTCCCTAGGTTTTGTCCCTTCTCTGCATGAATTTAGATAAGGAGATCCTTTATCTCTCTCTCTTTTTATTATGGTTGTTGAATATCTTTTGAGGAATCTTAATGATCTTTTCAACAATAATCCTAGCATATTTTTTAGAACTTAAGGCGGTCTTCCTATCTCTCATCTTAGCTTTGCTGATGACTTCATAATCTTTTGCAATGCCTCTATTCATCACATTAAAACTATTAAGAATCTTTTAAATAAATTTGGTAATGAAAGTGATGTCTTTTTTAATGATGGTAAAGGTTGTTTCATTGCTTCCTCTAAAATCTCAAGTAATAGGATCAACCAAATCTTTAGAATTTCTAATTTTTAATAACAACAACTTCCTATTAAATATCTTGGTGCTCCGCTTTTTAAAGGTCAAGAAAGATCACATCTCTTTGATGAGTTAATCCAAAAACTCTCTCATAAAATTTTTGTCTGGGAATTTCATTTACTCTCATTTGGTGGTAGGCTCACTTTGATTATGAGTACCCTTAACTCCATGCCTTTATATCTCATTCAAACCATTGTGCCGACCAATTCTACCATTAACATAATTGAGCACCTCCTTAATAAATTTATTCTGGGGTTCTAACAATTCTACTAATAGAATGCATTGGACCTCTTGGTATAAAAGTATGACACTCTTGAGAAGGTGGGCTTGTAAGCCAATTAGGGAAGCTATCACTACTTTTTCCTATAAACTTTGGTGGAATTTTAGGAGCAATAATAGTTTTTTTGGCTAAATTCATGACTACAAAATACTACCAGAGTAAGCACCCTCTCATTTTCCCTTATAAAGTGGGAGACTCTCCTATATAGAAAAGACTTTATTCCATCAAATGGGAGGTGGAATCATTAATCTCATGGGGGATTAACTCTAGAACCTCTTTCTTTTGGCAAGATAACTGGACTAGAGGTGGGTCCATTGATGATTTAATTTCTACCCACTCCACTACTGCTATTAAAGTGAACTCTTTTTTGCAGAAGAATAAGTGGAACAATAGTAAGCTTACTGACTATATTCATTTCTCTCTTTTAGATAAGCTTACTATTATTCCAATCATTCCTAGCAATCATGATCAGATCCTTTTTAAGCTTTCCCAAAATGGTGATTTCAACCTTAAAAATGTCTAGATTCATATTAAAGAAGCTCATGATTTCTCCAATGTGTTTTTTATACTTTAGAATAACACTTTTATTATTTCTTATTCTATTCTAACTTGGCATATTTTGAAAAACTTCATCCCTGTTGACTCCTTGATTTGGGGTAAAGGTTTTACTTACCTTCAAAATGTCTTTATGCTTTCACATTGAGAATGTGAATCATGTATTTGTTAAGCCATTGCTTCCAAACTTTTGATTTGGTATGATGAACTCTTTAATATTGTCAAATTCAATGGATCCTTAACTCTATACCAACTTCTTGATGTTTATTTTGAAAACACTATTAAAGGCCACATTAAAGTGTAACTACTATCACTCTTATTGAGTTCATATGGATGGACAGAAAGGATGCAAAACATCATGGAATTCTTATGAACCATATGAGGATAATTGCTTGAATTAAAAATAAAATCTCTGCCTTATTTAATGCCAATTTAATTAACTACAATCAATTCAAAGGCTGCAAATTTTTGGCTAATAAACTGGGTTTTAATTTTCCGGATCAACCCAACTGTAAAGATGACAAGATTATTTATTGGATAAAATCTCACGCTAATACTATTAAAATTAACACTGATAGCTCTATTTCTCAAAATGCTTCTGACTGTGGTGGCATTTTTAGAAACCTTAATGGTATAGTCCTTTGTGCTTTTTCTTACCCCCTTAATACTTGCTCTGTTCTTTTTCTTTGCTAATGGCAATTTAGCTATTGAGATTTGCCTTTAAAAGGTTTGCAATATTTGGATTGAGGTGGATTCCACTGTTGATTGATCTTTTGACTTCCACCAAAGTCTGATTACTACCTTCTAAAGCAAACTAGAGCTCTCCTTTCTCAACTCTATTTTAAAATCACTCATGCATGGCGTGAAGTGCTGATTACCTTGCTAATCTGGGTGCTAGATTAGATGGAATAAAATTCTTTGATCAACTTACACTTCCTAAACATTTGCATGGTTTGGTTAATTTGGACAATACTGGACTCCCTTACCTCAAAAATTAATTCATCCTATTGTTTTGGCCTGTTGTGTTACCTATTTAATTGCATGACCAACTTCTATTTAATGTTGTTGTTTGCCTGAGTTTTGCTGATGAATCTTCCTGATACCCTTTTCTAGTTATTTTGTGATCTTCGTGGCATTTATTGTTGGATTAGTTACCCTAACCTTGTTTGGGGTCTTACTGCTTCTATTGTTTCCACTGTTAATGGTAAGGCATTCCCTATTTTTCTAACCTACTCGATGGAGATATTTTCACTTATCAGCCGAATCTGCTGGCAGGATATGTTTTACTTTTTGCTTTACTTTCTGATCAACAAGGATAGACTTCTTTCCATCAATATTTTGTTTATGGGTCTTACTGTATCTATTTTCAATTTTATTATTAAGGCTGTGTTTTGTCTCTTTTTCTTTTTCTAGAAATCAGTGCTAGGGCTCATGACTTTGTTGTCTCATTATTTAATTGCTATATTTTGTATAGCTTCATGGCAGGCCCTAATTTATCTATCTTTTCTCTTTTTAATAGGGTTGTGGCCCCTCTTATGCTCTTTAACCTCACCTCCAAAACCTGTAAGGAGAGAAACTACAATACCCTTGTTATTATTAGTGTTTCTTTGCAGGATCAGAATTACTTCTTGATTTTCTTCCTGCCTATTTTATTGATGATGTTGGCTTAGCTGGTTTGCTTTTCTTTGTCTTGAAGGATTTCAATGATGGCTCTCCTTTGAACCCCTTTCGAGTCTATGTTGTACCACTATTTTTTCTAGATTATCTTATGGTAGGTGCAATAATTGTTTTATTATTTTATTTATTGGTTGTTGGATTTTCGGGTCTTATGTCCAGCAGGCTGCTTTTGGGGTTATTTTTTTGATTGTTTTTGCTATTTGTGATCGGGCTGCAGCTTATCACCTGATGTTTGTGGTCTATTTAATCTCCTGCTATTTTTCCATCTTGGTTCAGTTAGAATTGTGCAGATCACTATGATTATGCTATAACCTACTTGGTTATTAACTTATGCACTATCTATTCTGAATGGGTGGTTTTATGTCCAGCTAGCCGTTATTTGTTGCCTTGGTTGTTGGCTGAAGTAGATTATTAGGTTTTATGCCCAACAAGCTACTACTGGGGTTGTCTCTCTGGTTATCTTTATTTGGTGTTGTTTGTGGTGGGGTGCATCTTACACTTCGGTCCACCTTCACTGTGCATTGCCATCTTGGTTCAGTTAGACTTCTACATTTCCTATTATATTTTGGGTTTGGGTTATGCTTTCTTCACATTTGATTGTTAACTTCTACAATGATTATTAACAAGGGGGTTGTTAACATCTGCATTGCTTATTTTGAATGGGTTCCTTTTCTAGGCCATATTCCTGAGCTGCACACCTGGCCAGTAAGTTTCATATATGTCTCATATGATTGGGACGTTGTTATTTACATGCTAATTGATATGCTTAGCAGGATTACAGTAGGCTTTTCAATCGGTTGTATATTGTTTCTATCCTCTATCTAGCCTTTTTTGCTATTTTCTTATGGTGGGTTTTCATGTTGGCCTAATTATACTCTTAGCTTTGGTATTAAAAAAGTGGATCTGGCAAAGATGGTTCATTTTCATATGTAGATTATGCTATGGTGACTATTGATGATATTTATCTTGCATGGGATTTTATTTGCTCTTTTATTGTCTCCTTTTTTATTAGGCTTTGTTTTAGTTATTAAGGCTAATAAGTTTTAAACAAATTCTATCTTCCCACAAGTTTTAGGCTATGATGGTTTTGATGATTTCATTTTTTGGTTTGGTAGTAGCTCTTATGATGTAATGAAGTTTATGCTATATATTTACATTAATTTGGTGTGACTACATGATTTATCCATAATTTTTTAATGTAGCTTTAATTTTCACTTTTTTAGTTGCTTTAAGCTCTAATTTTATTTCTACATTTTAGATGCATTTCTCTTTTTTTTGGTTTTTTAGTGCCATGTTTTTATTATGAGTTTTAAACCATATAAACCTAAAGTAACTGAGACACTACCCAAGAGTGAATTGTGAATTGGGTAATATTAAAATTTTCAAAACTTAAATTTTAATTTTTAAATAGAAAATTAGATTTTGATTTTATAATGATAAGATATAATTCTAAATGCAAAAATAAAAATACAATAAAGTAAATAGAGACAAGAGGCACACGATTTTACGTGGTTCGAAACCCCAAACCGCCTATCACGCTAGCCACCCCTGAGGAATCCACTAAATGAAAAATGGTTTACAAAAGTACTCTCCTATAACGGGCAAGTACAACCCTTAACAATATGTACTCCTACAAAGGGGCAGTACAACCCCAAAATAAATTTTACAACACAAAAAAAATACAAAATAATAAATTTTGATAAAGTAAATCTCTCACAAATATACCAAGCAATCAAATTCAAAAGTGATCTCACAACTTATAAATGATCACTTTACAACTTAAAAATTTGGCAAGGCAAAATGCTCACTTAAGAAAAATAAATATCTTAAAGTGATCTTACTAGATGTTTATGTTATTATAATTTGTAGAATAATACAAAATGATTTCAAAATAAATTCACAATATTCTTTTCATAATAAAATAAATTTCAGCAAGGAGTAATTTATTTTAACTAAAAGATTCTTTCAATTAATGCTAATGATCACAAAATAAAAAAAATAGTATATGATAGATCTAAGTTGGCTAGTAAGCTTTCAATTAAAAGAGAGATCTAGCAAATATGAAAATAATTTCAGCACAATAATTTATTTTAAAATGCTTAAAATATACTTCTAAAATAGATCTAAGAATAAATGATCTTTCAAAATAAGACCAAAGAAGAAATATTTCAAGAAACCAAAAGAAATTTGTAGGAAGCTAAAATTTCAGCAAGTTAAAATAGATCCTACAAATTATCACAAGAGTTTTTCACAAAAAAAATGATTGAGAAACTTTGATGTGAAAACCAATGTTCAAAGACTAATCCACCAAAAGTATAAATTAGAAAGAAGAAATAGATGGTGAAAATAGCATGAACAACTAAGAAGTATTAAGATCAAGAAAACAAACTCAAGTAATTTAAAAGGCTTGCTTAGTTGAAGATGTTGAAGCTTCCAAACCAAGGATTTGATCTTGCAATATTTGGAGAACACTTGGAAGGAACATTTAAGAGATTTTCTCTTAGATTTGCTGGAGAGATTTTGAATTTTGAATGAGGGATGCTTTCATGAAGAGAATGAGGGCTATTTATAGGCAAGAAGGTCATTTAAAAAATTATTTCAAAGAAATATATATACAAACCTCATGCTATCATGTGATAATTTAATATTCATAAAAAAATATAATTTATATTAAACAAATATTAAATTTAGCAGCAAAAATTCGGCTATTCACATGGGAAGTAAAAAAGTAATCAAATATAGCTCTTAATATATTCAAAGCATGTAGCATGCATCCATTATTAAAATCGGTAATGTTTAAAAAATCATAATAAATTCAATTTTAATGCAAAGTGGGTCATGTAACCACTTATTTTAAAGGAAAAAATCCAAGGAATCCGATGGAGATAAAATCAGATATGAATTCTTTGATTATCAATGACTTTGGCTAAAATACAAAATTTTATATATTTTTGTTAATTTTGACATGTGACATTTAAAATTATGATATAATTTATATATAATCATAAATATGTTAGTTATCATATAACCAGCAAATTAAATTAAAATACCTAATTATATTAAGTAAATAAAATAATTATACTTAATAGTTATGATCATTTATTACTTTGACAATTTTATTGCTATGTAGAAAAACATATAATTGAATGTTAATTAAATAAAGATTTATATAAATTAACCTCATTAAAATAGTATGTTAGGTTGTGAGCAAATTGATTCATGCCAAAGAACTCATATGAATAGTCATATAACCTAAAATCATGAGCTTCACATTATCCCTTTCATTCTTTTATTCTTGCAATTTCTTCTAACAAGAGATGTATTGGATATGTAATTAGCAATTGATATATCTAAACACATAAAATATTCATTAGAACATCCAAGCATTTGTTTGTTATCATCAAAATTAATCAAATTGAACATGAGGCTAATTAAGCCAACAATCTCCCCTTTTGATGATGACAAACTAATGTTGGTATTGATTTTGATGAAGGTGCAAATTGACCTTTCATCATAGTTTTGAAAGAAATTCTATTAAAAAAAATTTATGCATATGAGATGAATAATGTTGCTCCTAAATGTATGCATTAAATAGACTTAATATTAACCAACATTTTACTCTTCTCCCCTTTTGACAACATCAAAAGTGAGAACAAACTACATACAATTTTAAATATTAGGATCTAACATTCCAAGCATGCGTCTTAAAGTACAAAACGTTCTTCTGGTAAGGGTTTTGTAAAATATCTACAATTTGTAATCGGTGCTAATAAAATTAATATTAACATCACCTTTCAAAACATGATCCCTAATAAAATGATGTCTAATTTCTATATGCTTGGTTTGAGTGTGGATAGGATTTTAGTCAAACTAATAGCACTAGTATTGTCACATTGAACTAGAATGTGATCTTGCTTAATACAAAATCTTCTAATTGTTGCTTTAACCAAAGGACTGAAATGTAACACCAGCCTATGTACTCGAGTGGATAAAGCTACGAATTTTGTTTCTTAGATGACCAAGACACAAGTGATGATCCTAAAAATGACATGTGCCAGATGTACTTTTTCTATCTACTTTGCATCCTGCAAAGTCAGCATCAGAATAAGCAACCAAATCACATGATAAAGAATTTTTAGGATACCATAAACCTAACCTAGAAGTGCCTATCAACAAAAGATACGCTTGACTATTAAATGAGATTCTTTTGGGTTGGCTGAAATGAGCACACAAACAAACAGCAAACATAATATCGCCTACTAGCAAAGAAGGTATAAAAGTGAACCTATCATACTCCTATAAAGTTTTTGATCAACATTTTCCTAATTCATCTAAATCCAATTTTATAGATGGGCTCATAGGAGTTTTACTAGATTTAAATCTTTTCATGTCAAACCTCTCAAGCAATTCATTTATATACTTAGTTTGACAGATGAATGTGCCATTTTCTTGTTGCTTCATTTGAAGACCTAAGAAAAAATTAAGTTCTCCCATCATACTCATTTCAAACTCTTTAGACATCAAAGATGAGAACTCATGGCATAAAGATTCATTTGTACTTCCAAATAATATATCATCTACATACACTTATACCACAATCAAATCATCATCTATGCTCTTAAGGAATAAGGTGGTATCTACTCCCTTTCTAAATCCATGATCTATCAAAAGTTACTTAACCTATCATACCAAGCACAGGAGCCTATTTAAACCATATAAGGCTTTTCTTTAATTTATACACATGATTTGGAAAATCAAGGCTCTCAAATCTAGGTGGTTGCTCTACAAATACATTTTGGTCAATAAATCCATTCAAAAATGCACTTTTGACATCCATTTGAAAAAGTTTAAAATTTCTAAAACAAGCATAAGCAAGGAGTAACCTGATAGCTTCTAGTCTTGCTACGGGTGCAAAAGATTCTTCAAAATCTATACCTTCAACTTGTGTTCTCTACAACTAACCTAGCTTTATTTCTAACAATACAACCTGAATCATCTAGCTTATTCCTAAAGATCCATTTTGTTCCAATGACATTTTGATCTTGGGGTCTTGGGACTAATTCCCAAACATCATTTCTTACAAATTGATTCAACTCCTCTTCCATAGCAATAATCCAAAATTATCATTTAATGCTTCTTCTAAATTTTTAGGTTCAACCTCGATAAAATGTCAATGATCTACAACTTTACTATGTCTTCTAGTCATAACTCCTTTTGAAGGATCTCCTATAATTAGTTCCTGTGGATGATTTTAATTATATTTCCATTCTTTAGGCAATGAATCATCCATATTATCTTCTAAAGATATTTTCTTAATATTATCAATTTCTTCATCAATCACTTCATTTCGATAGGATCAATCAAATTTTCATCAAAATAACATGTATTGATTCTTCTACAATCATTTTCTTTATTGTAAACTCTATAAGCTCTACTTAGAAAGAGAGTATCCTAAGAAAATACCATCATCTGATTTGCAATCAAACTTACCTAAATGATCTTTTCCATTATTCAAAATAAAGCATTTACATCCAAATACATGAAAGTGTTCAATCTTAGGCTTCTTTCCAAAAAACAATTCATAGGGTGTCTTCTTCAAAATTGGTCTAAAATAGATCCTATTCATTACATAACATGTAGTATTTACTGCTTCTGCCCAAAAATATTTTGGCAATTTATACTCATCAAGCATAGATCTACTTAATTCAATTAATATTCTATTTTTTCTCTCTACTACTCCATTTTGTTGGGGAGTTCTAGGTGCAGAAAAATTATGTCTAATCCCATGTTCATCACAATAATCCTCAAATAATTTATTTTCAAATTTGCCACCATGATCAGTTTGAACCCTATTAATCAAAAGGCCTTGTTCTCTTTGAATATATTTAGAAAACTTTCTAAACTCACCAAAACATCATCCTTGTAAGTTACAAATAAAACCCAAGTATATCTAGAGAAATCATCAATAATCACAAACCATAATTTTTTCCACCTAAGCTAGTGGTGCTAATAGGACCAAATAAATCCATGTGCAATAATTCTAGAGGTCTAGAAGTAGAAATAATATTTTACTTTTAAATGAGCTTCTAGAATGTTTACCATGAATACATGCATCACAAACATAGTTTGAATGAAAATTTAATTTAGGCAAACCAACTACTAAATCAATTTTAGCAATTTTATTAAGTGTGTGCATGTTAATATGACTTAGTCTCCTATGCCATAACCATATATCATCATGAGTGCTTTTAAAACAAAGTAAGTTTAAATTTACATCATGAAATCTATCTAAATCAATGACATAAATATTTTTGTATCTTTTCCTACTAGCAAAACATTTTCATTATTTTTATAATGCAATATGATGCATGGAATACTACATTCAAACCTTCATCACATAATTGACTAATAGAAATTAAATTATGTTTAATCCTTTTGCTAGAAAAACTATATCTAAAGTGATAGAATTCTTACAAATAGAACCAATGCCAATGATTTTTCCCTTCATTATCTCCATATGTAACAAATCCTCCATCACTTGATTCTAAAGTTGTGAATTTATCTTTATCTCCGTCATATGTCTTGAACATCCACTCCCAAGTACCACATGCCTTCTTTGATTTTGCTTTGAAGGAATTCCTACAAAATAAACTCACATGTTAACTTTTGGAACCCAAACATGTTTGGGTCCACATTCTAAATTTGAAGTAAGATATTTGCATGCATGGTTTGTGTAGTGCTTGTACCTTTTTGGTACCCATACATAAGATGATTGCTTAGTATTTTGTATTTTACGTGCATAGCAATCAAATGAAATATGCCCTTTTTAATTACAATAGTTGCACTAAACATTAGTGTTTGCATATGATTTAGAATGATAATTATAAGGTATATGAGTGGAATGTGTATGATGCAAATAATTTTATTAAATGTTTTTCTTGATGAAGTATTATAATGAACTTGTGATTTTAAACATAATTCTAATCTTGCTTTTAATAAGATATTCTCTCTTTCAAGTTTACCTACAACTAAGGAACAATTTAATAAAGAAGTATTTTTACTTTTTAAATTATCACATTCATTTTTTAAATCACAAAATGCATATCTAAATTTTTATGTTCTTTTCTAAGGTTTTGTATTTTCTTTTAATTTTTTATATTCAATAACTAAATCATTAAAAGCATCATCTAATTCATCATAAGATATATCATTACATACCTCTTGAGAATCTAAGTCAGATTCTCCATTTTCCATAAGACATATGTTGACCTCTTCATCGATGAGCTAGTACTTGATTCATTTGAATCTGGATTGGCCCATAAAGCTGTCTTCTTCTTCTTATGGTACTTTTTCTCCTTCATATTTTTTCTTTTGTTTACATCAATTTCTTTTTTTCTTTGATTCAACAAGTTCTGGACAATCACCTCTTATGTGTCCAGGCTTTTTACAATGATAGCAAATGATCCCTTCACCTGTAGGAAATTTCTTAGTTTGAAATTTATAATTTTAGATTTTTATACCTTTGATTCTTCTTCCTTAGCAAGTTCCCAAGCCTTTTGGAAAGCATGACCACCTCATCACAATCACCATCCGAGCTTGAGGTGTTATGCTCATCACTATCATCAACTTGTAGTGCAATGGCTTTTCCTTTCTCCTTCTCCTTTTTCTGGCTTATCCATCTTATCCTTTGATAAATAACCTATTCATGTGCTATCAAAGAACCCAAAAGCTGATCAAGTGGATAAGTAGATAAATCTTTAGCTTTACTAATAGCTGTTACTTTAGCTTCCCATTCTTTTGGAAGACATCTAAGAATCTTATAAACTAAGTCTTGATTCCTATATGTTTTTCCAAGAGAATGTAATGTGTTAATTATTTTCATAAATCTAGTATACATATCGAAATAGATTGAAGGAGACATATGAAATAACTCATAATCATGAACAAGTCTATTTATGTGAGCATCTTTAACTTCACTAGTTCCTTCATAAGTTATAATGAGTTTATCCCATATTTCTTTTGCTGTACTTACATAGAAATTTTCATGTAATCATCGTAATAAAGCACAATGTAAAGTATTACAAGCCCTAGCATTTAATTCATCAAGTTCTCTTCACTATAGACCATTCCTCAAAAGGTTTTTCTACTTTAATGCCATTTACTTACCAGGTGTATGATATTGATGTGTCAACATATACCCCATGCATCTTGACCTCTTAAGAATGTACTAATTCTATCTTTCCAATAATCAAATGGTACACTATCTAAAAGTGGAGGTCTATGAGTGGATTGTCCCTCAATGAACCCTTTAGAAACATTGTGCCATAGTAAAAGATTTACTCTTGGATGTTAAGCCAATAAAAGAGCCTAGGCTCGATACCACCAGAGACACTATAGCACCCAAGGGGTGAATTGGGTAATATTAAAATTTTAAAACTTAAATTTTAATTTTAAATAGAAAATTAGATTTTGATTTTATAATGATAAGATAAAAATTCTAAATGCAGCAAAAATAAAAATACAATAAAGTAAATAGAGACAAGAGGCACACAATTTTTACGTGGTTCGGCCAAACCCCAAAATACGTCCATGCCTAGCCACCCCTGGCTAGGAATCCACTAAATGAAAAATGGTTTACAAAAAGTACTCTCCTATAATGGGGCGAGTACAACCCCTACAACAATATGTACTCTCCTACAAAGTAGTACAACCCCAAAATAAATTTTACAACACAAAAAAATACAAAATAATAAATTTTGATAAAGTAAATCTCCCAAATATACCAAGCAATCAAATTCAAAAAGTGATCTCACAACTTATAAATGATCACTTTACAACTTAAAAAATTTGGCAAGGCAAAATGCTCACTTAAGAAAAATAAATATCTTAAAGTGATCTTACTAGGATGTTTATGTTATTATAATTTGTAGAATAATACAAAATGATTTCAAAATAAATTCACAATATTCTTTTTCATAATAAAATAAATTTCAGCAAGCGTAATTTATTTTAACCAAAAGATTCTTTCAATTAATGCTAATGATCACAAAATAAAAAAATAAGTATATGATAGATCTAAGTTGGCTAGTAAGCTTTCAATTAAAAGAGAGATCTAGCAAATATGAAAATAATTTCAGCACAATAATTTATTTTAAAATGCTTAAAATATACTTCTAAAATAGATCTAAGAATAAATGATCTTTCAAAATAAGACCAAAGAAAAATATTTCAAGAACAAAAGAAATTTGTAGGAAGCTAAAAATTTCAGCAAGTTGAAATAGATCCTACAAATTATCATAAGAGTTTTTCACCAAAAAATGATTGAGAAACTTTGATGTGAAAACCAATGTTCAAAGACTAATCCACCAAAAAGTATAAATTAGAAAGAAGAAATAGATGGTGAAAATAGCATGAACAACTAAGAAGTATTAAGATCAAGAAAACAAACTCAAGTAATTTAAAAGGCTTGCTTTGAAGATGTTGAAGCTTCCAAACCAAGGATTTGATCTTGCAATATTTGGAGAACCCTTGGAAGGAACATTTTATTTTCTCTTAGATTTGCTGGAGAGATTTTGAATTTTGAATGAGGGATGCTTTCATGAAGAGAATGAGGGCTATTTATAAGCAAGAAGGTCATTTAAAAATTATTTCAAAGAAATATATTATACAAACCTTATGCTATCATGTGATAATTTAATATTCAATAAAAATATAATTTATATTAAAAAATATTAAATTTAGCAGCAAAAATTGGCTATTCACATGGGATAGTCAAAAGTAATCAAATGTAGCTCTTAATATATTCAAAGCATGTAGCATCCATTATTAAAATCAGGTAATGTTTAAAAAATCATAATAAATTCAATTTTAATGCAACGTGGGTCATGTAACCACTTATTTTAAAGGAAAAAATCCAAGGAATCCGATGGAGATAAAATCAGGTATTAATTCTTTGATTAAGCAATGACTTTGGCTAAAATACAAAATTTTATATATTTTTGTTAATTTTGACATGTGACATTTAAAAATTATGATATAATTTATATATAACCATAAATATGTTAGTTATCATATAACCAGCAGATTAAATTAAAATACCTAATTATATTAAGTAAATAAAATAATTATACTTAATAGTTATGATCATTTATTACTTTGACAATTTTATTGCAATGTAGAAAACATATAATTGAATGTTAATTAAATAAAGATTTATATAAATTAACCTCGTTAAAATAGTATGTTAGGTTGTGAGCAAATTGATTCATGCCAAAGAACTCATATGAATAGTCATATAACCTAAAATCATGAGCTTCACATTATCCCTTTCATTCTTTTATTCTTGCAATTTCTTGTAACAATTTGTGAGATGTATTGGATATGTAATTAGCAATTGATATATTTGAAACACATAGAAATATTCATTAGAACATCCAAGCATTTGTTTGTTATCATCAAAATTAATCAAATTGAACATGAGGCTAATTAAGCCAATAGTGACTAAATAAATTTTAAAATAAACCTAAACCTTAAAACATAGAAAACCTAAACCTAAACCATAAGAATGGGCATAACCTTGATGACAGGAATGTCATTGTCAACTAGGACCTAGATCTGGTGTGGAGGTAAAGGCAAAATGGCATCACAAGTGGGGATCCGAGGTGTGGATATGGAGGTGTAGATCAGTAGTGGTGGCTAGTGAGAGGAGCGATGGAGGTTACAGGCATGATGGTGGCAAAGGGAGAGATCATGGATATGATGGTGGATCCTACTACCGAGAGCCAAGGTGGGTTTAGCTTTATGTTTAGGTTTATGTTTTTAGTTTATGTTTTATTTTATTTTAGTTTAGGTTTTAGGTTTTATTTTAAGTTCATTTTAGGTTTTATTTTTTTTAGTTTAGGTTTAAGTTTATTTTAGTTTATTTTATTTATTTAGTTAAGTTTAGTTTTATTTATTTTTAGTTTAGGGTAGTTTTATGGTTTGGGGTAGGGTTTATGGTTTAGGTTTTAGGGTTTATGGTAGGTTAGGTTTTGATGTTTGGTTAGGGTTTAGGTAGGATTTAGGGTTTAGGTTTAGGTTCATGTTTAGTTTAGGGTTTGGTTTTCATATACATATATATATATATATATATATATATATATATATATATATATATATATATATATATATATATATATATATATATATATATATATATATATATATATATAAGAGAACAAATTTAGATTCATCATTTCTTCTTTTAATTTTATCAACTAAGTAACACAAAAATTTTCTAACACACAAGTGATGACATAGATCAAAAATGAGGACGCATAGAGCAAATAAAAAATCTTGGATAACTACAACCATTTCTACTATAAACACGGAATTCCATAAGCAGCAGATTGGTTCAATCATTCTTCGCTTTCTCAGTCCCATCAACCACCAAATTTCTCTCTAGTAGCTGGATACACTATCATATCCCCTATCTCTCCCTCGGCTACCACCACAGTTTTGGGTTTTAGGTTTAGGTTTTAGGTTTAGTGTTTAGGTTTTAGTTTAGGGTCTAGGGTTTTTGGTTTTTTTGTTAACAGTGAAGAAATTTAGATTCAACATCTTTTACTTCTGATTTCATCAACCAAGTAACACACTAAGTTTTTTAAGACACAAGTGATGACATAGATAAAAAATGAGCACGCATAGAGCAAATGAAAAACCCTAGATAACTAGAACTATGTATACTGTGAAGACATAGTTCCATAAGCAGCAGATATAATTGGTTGTTCTTCAATTTTTCTTATTCACATGAAAAACACCCTGGCCTCAGGATCCACCATCATATCCTTGATATCTCCCTCCGCCACCACCACGGCTGTAACCTCCATTGCTCCTCCCGCCTCCATGACAACCACTACTCTGACCACCACCTCCATAACCAGCAACACCTCTAAATCCCCCACCACCACTATGATAACGACCGCCTCCACCTACGCCGCCAGATCTAGAATGACGCTGGTTGATGGTGATGTTCCTACCATCAAGTTTCTGCCCATTATTAGGGTTTAGGTATAGGTTTATAAGGTTTTTGGGTTTAGATTTATTTTTTAATTTCTTTAGTTATTTAAGGTTTAGGTTTAGTATTTGAGGTTTAGGGTTTTGTGTTTAGGGTTACAGTTTAGGGTTTAGTGTTTAGGGTTTAGGGTTTAGGGTTTACGATTTTTGAGTTTATGCTTTTAGGGTTTAGGGTTTTGGATTATAGTTTAGGGTTTAAGGTTTATGGTTTAGGGTTGTAGGTTTAGGGTTTTGGGTTCAGGGTTAGTTTTAGGGGTTAGGGTTTAGGGCTTAGGATTTAGGGTTTAGGGTTTAGGGTTTAGTGTTCTTTTTTTACTAAATTAAGTAAACCAGTAGGATTAAGTTTATTTAGTTTATTTTTTAAATATTTAGTTTATTTCTTTTTTATTTTTATTTAGGTTTTATTATTTAGTTTAGTTTATTTATTTTAGTTTATTTTTTTGGTTCATATTTAAGTTTTATTTTATTTTTTATTTTAATATATTTCTATTTTACTTTTTTAGGTTTAGGTCTTATTTTTTATTTTTAGGTTTAGGTTTTTTTATATTTTATTTTCTTAGGTTTAGGATTTAGTTTTTCATTTTAGGTTTATATGTAGGTTTTATTTTAGTTAGTTTATTTTTATTTTATTTATTTTATTTTATTTAGGTTTAGGTTTAGTTTAGTTTAGTTTGTTTTATTTATTTTATTTAGTTTATTTTATTTAGGATTAGGTTTATTTTATTTTCCTATTTTAGATTTAGGTTTTTAGTTTAGGTTTTTTTTTAGTAATATTTTTATTTTTATTTTTTAGGTTTAGTTTTATTTTATTTTATTTTAGGTTTATTTTCTTATTATTTTATGTTAAGTTTATATTTTATTTTTGGTTTTTTATTATTAGGTTTATTTTATTTTTTAATTTAATTTAGGTTTTTATTTATTTTATTTTAGTTTAGGTTTAATTTTTATTTTATTTTATTTTTAGGTTTAAGTTTAGGCTTAGAATTTTTTCATTTAATTTTATCTATTTTATTTAGATTTTCGTTTTTTATTTAATTTATTTTTTGGTTTTATCTAGTTTATGTTTAGGTTTTTAGGTTTGGGTTTAGGATTTAGTGAGATTAAGGTTGTGATTTTAGGGTTTGGGTTTGGGATTTAGGGTTTATGGTTTTTATATGTTTAGGGTTTAGGTTTTAGGGTTTAGTTTTAAGGTTTAGGTTTCTTTTAGAGTTATTTTTTTTTAAATTTTTTTTTATTTTTTTATTTTTTAAAATTAAGTAAACTAGTAGGTTTAAGTTTATTTATTTTATTTTTTGTGTTGATTTAGGTTTCTTTTTAATTTTAATTTATTTAGTTTAATTATTTTAATTTAAGTTTTTATTTTATTTTATTTTGTAGGTTTAGGTTTAGGTTTATTTTTAGTTTAGTTTTATTTTTTATTTATTTTTTTATTTTAGGTTTTATTTTTTATTTTAGGTTTAGGTTTTATTTTTTTTTTTGGTTTAAGTTTTAGTTTTATATGAGGTTTATTTTAGGTTTTATTTTTAGTTTAAGTTTATTTTAGTTTATTTTATTTTATTTTAGTTTAGTTTAGACTTAGGTTTAGGTTTATATTATTTTTATTTTATTTTGGTTTTAGTTTTAGGGTTTAGGTTTCATTTTATTTATTTTATTTTATTTTTAGGTTTATTATTTAGGTTTAGGTTTTATTAAATTTTATTTTATTTTATTTTAGGTCAATTTTATTTTTATTTTAGGTTAAACTTTTATTTTATTTAGGTTTTTTATTTTTTTAGTTTAGTTTAGGTTTTTATTTATTTCATTTTAGTTAAGTTTTTAATTTTTAATTTTATTTTTTTTAGCTTTAGGTTTAGGATTAAGTTTAGGTTTTTCTTTATGTTTTTATTTTATTTTATTATAGATTTTTTTATTTATTTTATTTTTAGGTTTTAATTAGTTTAGGTTTAGGCTTTTAGGATTTTAGGGTTTAGGGTTTAGGGTTTGGGGTTTAGGGTTTAGGGTTTATGGTTTTTTTTTGGGTTTAGTGTTTAGGTTTTGGGCTTTAGTTTAGTTTAATTTGGGGTTTAAGGATTTTAGGGTTTAGGTGTTTTAGGGTTTAGGTTTTAGGTTTAGGGTTAAGGTTTTAGTTTAGGGTTTGGGGTTTTTGGTTTTTTTAATAGAGAACAAATTCAGATTTACAACTGTTCTTCTTTTATTTAATTAGTTCATTTAGTTTATTTTTTATTTATTTAGGTTTATTTTATTTTATTATTTTATTTATGTTTACATTTTATTTTTATTTAGTTTAGTTTATTTATTTTAGGTTTATTTATTTTAGTCTAGTTTTTTTTATTTTAGTTCAAGTATTTTATTTTAGTTTATTTTTGGATTAAGTTTAGGTTTAGTTTATTTTTTAATTGAGTTTTATTTTATTTTATTTTTACGTTTAAATTTTATTTTTATTTTATGTTTAGGTTTAAGTTTTTATTCTATTTTTTAGGTTTAGCTTTTAGGTTTGTATTTTAGGTTTATTTTTAGGTTTTATCTTTTAATTTAGGTTTAGGTTTATTTTTTATTTAATTTATTTTATTTAGTTTAGGGTTTAGGTTTTTTTTTTATTTATTTTAGTTTAGGTTTAGGTTCCTTTTATTTTGTTTATTTTATTTTTATTTGAGGTTTAGGTTTTTTTTTTAAGTTTAGGGTTTAGGATTTATCTTTAGGTTTATCTTTTAGGTTTATTTATAGGTTTATTTAATTTTAAGTTTATTTTATTTTTATTTTAGGTTTAGATTTTATTTTATTTAGTTTTTTTTATTTAGTTTATTTTTTATTTATTTTATTTTTGTTAAACTTTTTATTTTTTTTATTATATTTTTTTTCCTAGGTTGAGGTTTAGGTTTTAGTTTATGTTTTAATTTATTTTTTTTTTTTTTTTTATTTTAATTTTTTTAGATTTTATTTATTTATTTTATTTTGGTTTTAATTTAAGTTTAGCTTTTTAAGCTTTAAGTTTTAGTTTAAGGTTTAGGTTTAGGGTTTAGCAGATTTGGGGTTTAGGTTTAGGGTTTAGGGTTTAGTGTTTAGGGTAGGTTTTAGTGATTAGGGTTTAGGGTTAGGTTTGGGTTTGGGTACGATTTTAGGCTTTAGGGTTTAGGTATTAGGTTTTAGAGTTTAGGGTTTTGGGTTCTTTATTTAGGGTTTTTATGGTTAAGGGTTTTGGATTTAGGTTTTAGGTTTAGGGTTCAGATTTTAGTTTAGCATTTAAGGTTTTTGGTCTTTTTAAGAAGACTGACAACATTTCTTCTTTGTTTAATTAGTTTTATTTTATTTTTTTATTAATTTTAGTTTTTTTATTTATGTTTAATTTTTTATTTAAGTTATTTTATTTATTTTAGTCTAGGTTTTTTATTTTAGTTTAGTTATTTTGTTTTAGTTTATTTTTTGAATTAGGTTTAGGTTTAGGTTTATTTTTAGTTGTGTTTTATTTTTATTTTATTTTTTAAGTTTAGGTTTTATTTTTCATTATATGTTTAGGTTTAGGTTTTTATTTTATTTTTTAAGTTTAAGTTTTAGGTTTTATTTTTTTTATTTTAGTTTAGGTTTATTTTTAATTTCTTTAATTTTATTTAGTTTAGGGTTTCAGTTTAGGTTTATGTTTTATTTATTTTAGTTTAGTTTTTTTTTCTTGGTTTAGGTTTATTTTAAATTAAGTTTAGGTTTTTATTTAGTTTAGGGTTTATGTTTTATTTCTATGTTTACTTTTGTTTAGGTTTTTATTTAGTTTTTATTTTATTATATTTTAGGTTTATTTTATTTTTTATTTTACATTTAGTTTTTATTTTTTTTAGGTTTTTTATTCTTAGGTATATTTTATTTTTTAGTTTAATTTAGGTTTTTATTTATTTTATTTTTATTTATTTTAGTTAGTTTATTTTATTTTATTTTTAGGTTTAGGTTTAGGTTTTAGTTTAGGTTTTTATTTTATTTAGGTTTAGGTTTTTTATTTATTTTATTTTTAGGTTTTATTTAGTTTTCTCACCTTGGTGGAAGACAACATATCAATCAGGAAGAGAGCATCCACCTCAATCTAGATTGAGCCAACCTTTTTGTAAGCAAATATCAATAGCTTTTAACCATTGTCAAGAAAGATACAGAATACGCGATAAGTGGATAGCAAAAGCGAAATAACATTACCTTTAAGTTTAAAATGCCACCACAGTAGTGGGTTTAGTTTTTTTAGGGTTGTAGGTTTAGGGTTTTGGGTTTATGGTTGTAGGTTTAGGGTTTAGGGTTTAAGGTTTTGGGTTTTGGGTTTAGGGTTAGTTTTAGGGTTTAGGGTTTAATGTTTAGGGTTTAGTGTTCTTTTTTTTTAAAATCAAGTAAACTTGTAGATTTAAGTTCTTTTTTTTAAAAATCAAGTTTATTTTTTATCTTTATTTAGATTAGTTTATTTATTTTAGGTTTGGTTTTATATTTTAATTTATTTTTTTGGTTTAGGTTTAAGTTTATTTTTATTTTTTAATTTAGTTTTTTTTTTATTTTAGTTTTTAAGTTTAGGTTTTATTTTTTATTTTTAGGTTTAGATTTAGGTTTTTAATCTATTTTTTTAAGTTTAGGTCTTAGGTTTTAATTTTAGGTTTATTTGTTGATTTTATTTTTTAGTTTAAGTTTAGGTTTATTTTTAGTTTATTTTATTTTATATAATTAAGGGTTTAGGTTTACCCAAGTTTAGGTTTTATCTATTTTAGTTTAGTTTATTTTAGTTCAGGATTAAGTTTAATTTATTTTCATTATTTTAGGTTTAGGTTTTTTCTTCTTAGTTTAGGGTTTAGGTTTTTCTTTTAATTTTTTACTTTTAGGTTATTTTTATTTTATTTTAAGTTTAGGTTTTCTTAGTTTTATATTATTTTTATTTTTATTTTATTAGTGTTTTATTTTATTTGGGTTTTAATTTTAAGTAATTTATTTTATTTAGTTTAGGTTTTATTTATTTTATTTTAGTTTAGTGGTTTTAGGTTTAGGTTTAGTTTAGGCTTTAAGTTTTATTTTAATTTATTTTATTTATGTTTAGGTTTTAATTAATTTATTTCTAGATTTTATTTAGTTTAGGTTTAGGTTTTTTAGGGTGGTTTGGGTTTAGAGATTAGGGTTTAGTGTGTGGTTTAGAGTTTAGGGTTTTCTTAGGTTTTATGGTATAAGGTTGTATGTTTTGGTTTTGGGTTTAGAGTTTTAGGTTTAGGATTTAAGGTTAGGGTTTTTGTTTTCTTTTTTAAATTTTATCATTTTTTATTTTTTTTAAATTAAGGAAACTGGAAGGTTTATGTTTCTTTAGTTTATTTTTTATTTTGATTTATGTTTTTTTATTTAGTTTAGTTTATTTATTTTAGTTTTATTTATTTTAGTTTAGGGTTTTTATTTTATTTATTTTTTAGGTTCAGGTTTAGGTTTAGGTTAATTATTAAGTTTAGTTTTTTTATTTAGTTTTTAGGTTTAGGTTTTATTTTTTATTTTTAAGTTTAGGTTTAGGTTTTTATTTTATTTTTTTAGGTGTTGTTTTAGGTAATTATTTTAGATTTATTTTTATGTTTTATTTTATTAGTTTAAGTTTATTTTTAGTTTATTTTATTTTATTTTATTTTAGGTTTAGGTTTTATTTATTTTAGTTTAGATTTAGGTTTATTTTATTTTTATTTTAGGTTTAGGTTTAAGTTTTATTTTATATTTATTTTTATGTTTATTATTTAGGTTTAACTTTTATTTAGTTTTTATTATATTTTATTTTAAGTTATTTTTATTTTTATTTTAGGTTTAGTTTTTATTTTATTTAGGTTTTTTTATTCTTTTAGTTTAGTTTAAGTTTTTATTTATTTTATTTTAGTTAAGTTTTTATTTTTTATTTTATTTTCTTTTTAAGTTTAGGTTTAAGTTTAGTATTAGGTTTAGGTTTTAGTTTATTCTTTTCTTTTATTTTATTTTCTAATTTTATTTTGGTTTGGATTTTTTATTTATCTTATTTTTAGGTTTTAATTAGTTTAGGTTTAGGTTTTTAGCATTTTAGGGTTTAGGGTTAGTTTAAGGTTTAGGGTTTAGGGTTTAGTGTTTAGCATTTAGGTCATAGGGTTTAAGGTTGAGGGTTTAGGGTTTTAGAGTTTAGTTTTTTCGGTTTCAGGTTTTGGGTTTACAGATTTTAGGGTTTAGGGCTTAGTGTTTATGTTTTTGTTTAGGGTTTAAGGTTTTTTGGTTTTTTTTTAACAAAGAACAAATTCAATTTTACAACATTTCATCTTTTGTTTAATTAATTTATTTTGTTTATTTTATTTTTTTATTATTTTATGTTTATTTTTTATGTTTATTTAGTTTAGTTTATTTATTTTAGGTTTATCTATTTTAGTCTAGGTTTTTTATTTAAGTTTAGGTATTTTATTTTACTTAATTTTTTTGGATTAGGTTTAGCTTTAGGTTTATTTTATTTGATTTTATTTTATTTTATTTTTTGATTTAGGTTTTATTTTTTATTTTAGGTTTAGGTTTACATTTTTATTTTATTTTTATAGGTGTAGGTTTTAGGTTTTTATTTTAGGTTTATTTTCAAGTTTTATATTTTTTATTTAGGTTTTAGTTTATTTTTAATTTCTTTTAATTTATTTAGTTTAGGGTTTAGGTTTAGGTTTAGGTTTTATTGGTTTTAATTTATTTTACTTTAGTTTAGGTTTAGGTTTGTTTTATTTTATTTATTTTATTTTCATTTTAGGATTAGGTTTTTTTTAGTTTAGGTTTAGGTTTTATTTTTAGGTTTACTTTTTTATCTTTAGCCTTTTATTTAGTTTATATTTCATTGTATTTTGGGTTTATTTATTTTTATTTTACATTTAGTTTTTATTTTATTTAGGTTTTTTGCTATAAAGTTTATTTTATTTTTTAATTTAATTAAGGTTTTTATTTATTTTATTTTTATTTATTTTAGTTAGTTTATTTTATTTTATTTTTAGGTTTAGGTTTAGATTTTAGTT
Organism: Cymbidium sinense; assembly: GCA_021442155.1. NCBI lineage: Eukaryota > Viridiplantae > Streptophyta > Magnoliopsida > Asparagales > Orchidaceae > Cymbidium > Cymbidium sinense. Next base: position 101,779,375 of record CM038226.1, read on the forward strand.
TAGGTTTTTATTTTATTTTATTTTTCATATTTTATTTAGGTTTACATTTTTTATTTTTTATTTTTAGGTTTTACTTAGTTTAGGTTTAGGTTTTTGTATATTTAGGTCTGTGGTTTTTAGGGTTTAGGGTTTAGTCTTTAGGCTTTAGGGTTTAGGGTTTTTAGTGTTTTTTTTTGGAAACCCCATATAGGGGGAATTTTATTGCCACAAAAGAGGGTTACAAGGTCCTTATCAGGGGATAACCTCCAAAACTACAGCTCAAAGAGCTACAATTAGCCTAGAGAGTAAATCCCCATCTAAGTACAACAAAAAAGAAAAATAAAAGAGAAAAGAAAAGCAAAAGATATAAAATGATTAACAAAAATAAGCTAATGGATAGATCTGGGCCAAAGCTCTTCAGGATGGGAGAATGCATGGCACTAGGGAGCAAACCAAGAGAAAAAAAGAGAAGTACATCTCAAAATATATAAAGATAAAATTAGAGCTTAAAACAATAGATAATGAAAATTAAAGTAGCATAAAAAAAAGTTATAGAAGAGAGAAGGCTCTTAGTCACACCAAATTAGGATAAATATGCACATCCAAACTTAAAGGGTTACATCACAAGAGCTACTACCAAACCAAAAAAGAGTGAAATCATGACAACCATCATAGCCTACAAACCTATGGGAAGATAGCAGCCATTTGTTGAAAGTCTTATGAGCCTTAGTACCTACAAATCTAAACAAAGACATATACACTAAAGAAAAGGAAATAGCAAAGAGCAGCATGGGAGAGGGGATCCCATGCAGGATAAATATCATCAATATAGTAACCATAGCATAAGAATCACTACACATTTGACCAACTTTGCCAGATCCACCTTTTAATACCAGAGCCAAGAGTATAATTAGGATTACATGAAAATCCATCACAAGAAAATGACAAAAAAGGCCAGGCAGAGGATAGAAATAATATACAACTGATTGAAAAGCCTGCTGAAATCCTGCTAAGCAAATTAATGAGGATGTAAATAACACCATCCCAAACATATGGGACATATATAAAACATACAGGCCAGGAGTACAGCTCAAAAATATTGCCTAGAAAAGGTACCCATTCAGAATAATCAATGTAGATGTTAACAATCCCCTTGTTAATAATCATTGCAGAAGTTATCAAATAGTAAATGTGAAGCAAGACAGCATAACCCAAACCCAAAATACAACAGGAAATGCAAAAGTCTAACCGATCCAAGATGGGAATGTAGCAGCAGATTAGTTGAACCAGAAGCCACTGGTAATAAGCTGCACCCCACCACAAATAACACCAAATAAATACAATCAGAGGGACAACCCTAGTAGCAGCTTGCTGGGCATAAAACTTGATAATCTAGTTCAGCCAACAACCAAGACAAATATTTAATCCATAAACCACTCATTCGGTAGACGAGCATAAGTTAATAACCAAGTAGATAATAGCATAATCAGTGATCCGACATGTCTAACTAACCAAGATAGAAAAATAGTAGCGATTAAATAGACCATGAACTTCGGGTAAGCTGAGAAAACAACAAAATAATCAAAAAATAACCCTTTTTTGGACATAAGAACCAAAAATCCAACAGCCAACAATTAAAATAGCAAAATAATTATTGCACCCACCAAAAGATAATCTAGTAAAAAATAGTGGTACATCATAGACATAAAAGGGGTTCAAAGGAGAGCCATCATTGAAATCCTTCAAGACAAAGAAAAGTAGGCCAACAGCTAAGCCAACATCATCAGTAAAAGTAGACTGGAAAGAAAACAAAAAGTAATTCCAATTCTGCAAAGAGACAATAATAATAACAAGGGTATTGCAATTTCTCTCCATACAGGTTAGGGAGGTGAGGTTAGAAAGAATAATTAGAAAAATAAGATAGCTCTGGACATAAGACCAAAATATAACAACTATTAAAGTAGCAATACAATTATTGCGACCACCATAAGATAATCCAGTAAAAAATAGTGGTACAACATATACAAGAAAGCAGTTCAAAGGAGAGCCATCATTGAAATCCTTCAAGACAAAGAAAAGCAGACCAACAACTAAGCCAACATCATCAGTAAAAATAGGCTGGAAAGAAAATAAGAAGTAATTCCAATCCTGCAAAGAAATAGTAATAATAATAAGGGTATTGCAGTTTCTCTCCTTACAAGTTATGGAGGTGAGGTTAGAGAGCATAAGAGGGGCCACAACCCTATTAAAGAGAGAAAAGATAGATAAATTAGGGCCTGTCATGAAGCTATATAAAAATATAGCAATTGAACAATGAGACAGCAAAGTCATGAGCCCCAGCACAAATTTCCAGAAAAAGGAAAAGAGACAAAACACAACCTTAATCATAAAATGGAAAATAGATACAGTAAGACCCATAAAAAAATATTGATGGCAAGAAGTGTGTCCCTGTTGATCAGAAAGTAAAGCAGAAAGTAAAACATCTCCCTCTAGCATATTTAGTTGATAAGGGAAAATATAATAACAGTGGAAACAGCAGAAGTAGTAAGACCCCAAATAAGGTTAGGGTAATTAATCCAATAGCAGATGCCACAGAGATCACAAAATAACCAAAAAGGGGTATCAAGAAGATGCATTAGCAAAAGCTAAAAAAAAGCAACACTAAATAGAAGTTGGTCATGCAGTTAAATAGGTAATACAACAGGCCAAAATAATAGGATGAATTAATAGTAAGCTTTAGGGTTTAAGGTTTAAGGTTTAGGGTTTAAGGTTTAGGGTTTAGGGTTTTCATTTGGGTTTTTGGGTTTAGGCTTTAGGGTTTAGGGTTTAAGGTTGAGGGCTTAGGATTTTAGGGTTTAAGATTTTGGGTTTTGGGTTTTGGGTTTAGGGCTTTTAGGGTTTAGGGTTTAGGGTTCAAATTTTCATTTAGGCTTTAGTCTTTTTGGGTCTTTTTTTAAGAGAGAACAAATTCATTTTGTTTAATTAGTTTTTTTAGTTTATTTTTTGTTTATTTTAGTTTATTTTATTTTTTTAAAGTTTATTTTTTATTTTTATTTACTTTAGTTTATTTATTTTAGGTTTATTTATTTTAGTCTATGTTTTTTATTTTAGTTTAGGTATTTTATTTTGGTTTATTTTTTTAGATTAAGTTTAGGTTTAGGTTTATTTTTTAGTTGAGTTTTATTTTAAATTTACTTTTTAAGTTTAAGTTTTATTTTTTATGTTATGATTAGGCTTAGATTTTTATTTTATTTTTTTAGATTTAGGTTTTAGGTTTCTATTTTAGGTTTATTTTTTGGTTTTATTTTTTTATTTAAGTTTCAATTTATTTTTAATTTCTTTTGTTTTATTTAGTTTAGGGTTTAGGTTTAAGTTTAGGTTTTATTTATTTTACTTTAGTTTATTTTAGTTTATGTTTAGGTTTATTTTCATTTTAGGATTATGTTTTTTAGTTAAGTTTAGGTTTTATTTTTAGGTTTACTTTTTTATGTTTAGGCTTTTATTTAGTTTTTATTTTATTTTTTAGGTTTATTTCACATTTATTTTATTTTTATTTATGTTTAGTTATTATTTTATTTAGCTTTTTTACTCTTAGGTTTATTTTATTTTTTTAGTTTAATTTAGGTTTTATTTATTTTATTTTTAATTTTTTTAGTTAGTTTATTTTATTTTATTTTTAGGTTTGGTTTTAGGTTTTAGTTTAGGTTGTTATTTAATTTTATTAATTTTATTTTATTTACACATAGATTTTTTATTTTTTATTTTTAGGTTTTATTTAGTTTAGGTTTTCATTTTTAGATTTTTTGTGTTGATGGTTTACAATTTAGGGTTTAGGGTTTAGGGTTTTAAGGTTTAGGGTTTAGGGTTTAGGGTTTAGTGTTTAAGCTTTAGGGTTTAGGGTTTTTAGGTTTTAGGGTTTAGAGTTTAAGGTTAGTTTAGGGTTTAGGGTTTAGGGTTTTAGGCTTTAGGTAAGGCTTAAGGCATTAAGGTTTAGGGTTTAGGGTTTAGGGTTTTATGGATTAGGGTTTAGGGCTTAGGGTTGAGCTTTTAGTATTTTAGGGTCTATGGTTGTAGTGTTTAGGGTTTAGGGTTTAGGTTGTAAGCTTAGGGTTTAGGACTTATGGTTAGGGTTTTTTAATTTTTTTAAAATTAAGTAAACTGCTAGATTTTGGTTTATTTAGTTTGTTTTGTATTTATTTTACTTTAACTTATTTTTTATTTTGATTTAGGTTTATTTTTATTTTTATTTAGTTTAGTTTATTTATTTTAGCTTTATTTTTTTTTGTTAGGTTTTTAATGTTTATTTATTTTTTAGGTTTAGGTTTAGGTTTACGTTTATGTTTATTTTTTTAGTTTAGTTTTGTTTTAATTTTATTTTTTAGGATTAGGATTTATTTTTTTATTTTATATCTAAGTTTAGGTTTTTATTTAATTTTTCTAGGTTTAGGTTTTAGGTTTTATTTTTAAGTTTAGGTTTAGGTTTATTTTTTGTTTATTTTATTTTATTTAGTTTAGGTTTAGGTTTAGGTTTTATTTATTTTAGTTTAGTTTATTTTAGTTTAGGTTTTGGTTTATTTTAATTTTATTTTAGGTTAAGTTTTTTTTAGTTTAGGGTTTAGGTTTTATTTTTATTTTTTATTTTTAGGTTTTTTTAGGTTTATGTTTTTATTTAGTTTTTATTTTATTTTATTTTAGGTTTATTTTATTTTTATTTTAGGTTTAGTTTTATTTTATTTTATTTCTTAAGTTTATTTTGTTTTCTTAGTTTAGTTTAGGTTTATTTTTGTTTATTTATTTTATTGATTTTAGGGTTTAGGTTTAGTTTAGTTTAAGTTTATTTTAGTTTAGGATTAGGTTTATTTTATTTTCTTTATTTTAAGTTTAGGTTTTTTCAGTTTAAGGTTTAAGTTTTATTTTTTATTTAGTTTTAGGTATTATTTTTATGTTTATTTTTTTGTTTAGGTTTTTATTTAGTTTTTATTTTATTTTATTTTATTTTAATTTAATTTTATTCTTATTCTATGTTTGGTTTTTTTTTATTTGGGTTTTTTATTTTTAGGTTTATTTTATTTTTTAGTTTAGTTTAAGTTTTTATTTATTTTATTTTAGTTTAGTTTTTATTTATTATTTTATTTTATTTTTAAGTTTAGGTTTAGGTTTTGGTTTTAGTTTAAGATTTTATTTTATTTTATATTCATTATTTTATTTAGGTTTAGGCTTTTTTATTTATTTTATTTTTAGGTTTTATTTAGTTTAAATTTAGATGTTTTGATTTTTAGGGTTTAGTGTTTAGGGTTTAGGGTTTAGGGTTTGCAGTATAGTGTTTATTATTTATGGTTGTATGTTTTAGGCATTAGGGTTTAGGGTTTTAGAGTTTAGGATAGGGTTACAATTTTTTTTAATTTTTTCTTTAAATTTTTTTATTTTTTATTTTTTAAATTAAGTAAACTTATAAGTTTATGATTGTTTAGTTCATTTTTATTTTGATTTAGGTTTATTTTTATTATAATTTAGTTTAGCTTATTTATTTTTGGTTTATTTATTTTTGTTTTGTTTTTTTATTTTAGTTTTTTTAGGTTTAGATTTAGGTTTAATTTTTAGTTTAGTTTTATTTTTATTTTATATTTTTGGTTTAGGTTTTCTTTTTTTAATTTTAGGTTTAAGTTTAGGTTTTAATTTGATTTTTTTAGGTTTAGGTTTATTTTTAAGTTTTATTTTTTAGTTTAGGTTTATTTTTAGTTAATTTATTTATTTTAGTTTAAGTCTAGGTTTAGGTTTAGGTTTTATTTATTTTGGTTTATTTTATTTTAATTTAGGTTTAGATTTATTTTATTTTTATTTTAGGTTTAGCTTTTTTTTTAGTTTAAGGTTTAGGATTTATTTTAGGTTTAGGTTTCATTTATTTAGTTTAGGTTTTGGTTTTGGTTTAGTTTATTTTAGGTTTAGGTTTAGGTTTTATTTATTTTATTTTAGTTTATTTTAGTTTAAGTTTAGGTTTTTTTAATTTTTTTAATTTTAGGTTTAGATTATTTTAGTTTAAGGTTTAAATTATATTTTTTATTTATTTTTAGGTTAAGTTTTTATTTTATTTTAGTATTTTATTTTATTTAGTTTATTTTAGGTATTTATTTATTTTATTTTAGTTTAGTTTTTATTTTCTTTTTAGGTTTAGGTTTAGGTTTAGCTTTTAGTTTATGTTTTCATTTTATTTTAGTTTAGATTTTTTTATTTATTTTATTTGTAGGTTTTAATTAGTTTAGGTTTATGTTTTTAGCTTTTAGGGTTTAGGGTTTAGGGTTTAGGTTTTAGGGTTTGGGTTTAAGGTATAGGGTTTTAGTGTTTAGGGTTTAGGGTTTATGGTTTTTAGGGTATAAGATTTAGGGTTTAGGGTTTAGGTTTTTGATTTAGGGTTTAGGTTTTAGTTTAGGGTTTAGGGATTTTGGTGTTTTTTTATAACAGAAAGCAAATTCAAATTTACATCATTTGTTCTTTTGTTTAATTAGTTTATTTTGTCTATTTTTTTAGTAATTTTTGTTAATTTTTTATTTTTGTTAATTTTTATTTTTTATTTCTATTTAGCATAGTTTATTTACTTTAGGTTTATTTATTTTAGTCTTAGATTTTAATTTTAGTTTAGGTATTTTATTTTAGTTTATTTTTTTGGTTAAGGTTTAGGTTTAGGTTTATTTTTGTTGAGTTTTATTTTTATTTTATTTATTAGGTTTAGGTTTTTTATTTTTTTATTTTATAGCTTTAGGTTTTATTTTATTTTCTTAGGTTTAAGTGTAGGTTTTTATTTTAAGTTTAATTTTATTAGTTTAGGTTTAGGTTTATTTTTAATTTAATTTATTTTATTTATTTTAGGGTTTAAGTTTAAGTTTAGGTTTTATTTATTTTAGTTTAAGTTTAGGTTTATTTTAAGTTATTTATTTTATTTTGATTTTAGGTTTTAGTTTTTTTTTTAGTTTAGGGTTTAAGTTTTATTTTTAAGTTTATTTTTTAGGTTTAAGTATTTATTTTGGTTTTATTTAATTTTTTCAGGTTTATTTTACGTTTAGTTTTAATTTTATTTATGTTTTTTATTATTAGGTTTATTTTATTTTTTAGTTTAGTTTAAGTTTATATTTATTTTATTTTACTTTATTTTAATTAGTTTATTTTGCCCTATTTTTAGGTTTAGGTTTAAGTTTTATTTTAGGTTTTTATTTTATTTTACTTATTTTATTTAGGTTAAGGTGTTTTATTTATTATATTCATAGTTTTTATTTAGTTTTGGTTTAGGTTTTAAGGTTTTTAGCATTTAGGGTTTAATGTTTAGGGTTTAGGGTTTATGGTTTTAGGGTTTAGGGTTAGGGCTTAGGATTTATGTTTTAGGGTTTAGGGTGTAGGTTTCAGGATTTAGGGTTAGTTTAGGGTTTTTTAGGCTTTATCTTTTAGGGTTTAGGCTTTAGGGTTTAGAGTTTAGTGTTTTAGGGATTAGGGTTTAGGGTTTAGGGTTTATGGTTTTAGGGTTTAGGGTTTAGCATTTAGGGTTGTACATTTAGGGTTTAGAGTTTAGGGTTTAGGAATAGTTTTAGGGTTTAGGGTTAGGGTTTTTTAATTTTTTAATTTTTACTTTTTTTAAAATTAAGTAAACTGGTAGGTTTAAATTTATTTAATTTTTTATTTTGATTTAGGGTTATTTTTATTTGTATTTAGTTTAGTTTATTTATTTTAGTTTATTTATTTTAGTTTAGGTTTTTTATTTTATTTTATTTTTTAGGTTTAGGGTTAGGTTTAGGTTTATGTTTGTTCTTTTAGTTTGATTTTATTTTTATTTGATTTTTTAGGATTAGGTTTAATTTTTTATTTTTATGTCTAGGTTTAGGTTTTTCTTTTATTTTTTAGGTTTTGGTTTTAGGTTTCTATTTTAAGTTTATTTTTAGGTTTTATTTTTAGTTTAGGTTTAGGTTTATTTTGAGTTTATTTATTTTATTTAGTTTAGTTTTAGGTTTAGGTTTAGTTTGTTTTTGGTTTAGGTTTAGGTTATATCTATTTTAGTTTAGGTTTTGGTTTATTTTAGTTTTTATGTTAGGTTTAGTTATTTTTAGTTTAGGGTTTAGGTTTTATTTTTTTTAGGTTTTATTTTCAGGTTTAGGCTTTTATTTAGTTTTAGTTTAATTTATTTTTATGTTTATTTTATTTTTATCTTAGGTTTAGTTTTAATTTTAATTAGGTTTTCTATTTTTTAGTTTAGTTTAGGTTTTTATTTATTTTATTTTAGTTAAGTTTTTATTTTTTATTTTATTTTCTTTTTAGGTTTAAGTTTAGGTTTATGTTTAGGTTTTAGTTTATGTTTTTATTTTATTTTATTTTTTTATTTTGTCTTTATTTAGATTTTATTTATTTATTTTATTTTTAAGTTTTAATTAGTTTTGGTTTAGATTTTAAATTTTTTAAGGTTTAAGATTTAAGGTTTAGGGTTAGTTTAGGGTTTTGGCTTTGGGGTTCAGGGTTTAGGGTCTTTTTTTGGATTTAGGGTTTAAGGTTTAGGGTTTTTAGGGTATAGGGTTTAGGGTTTAGGGTTTAGGATTTAGGTTTTAGGTTTAGGGTTCAGGTTTTAGGTTAGGGTTTAGGGATTTTGGTTTTTTTTAATAGAGAACAAATTCAGATTTACAACATTTCTTCTTTTATTTAATTAATTAATTTAGTTTATTTTTTATTTTTATTAATGTGCATTTTTTATTTCTATTTGGCTTAGTTTATTCATTTTAGAGTTATTTATTTTATTCTATTTTTTATTTTAGTTTATGTATTTTATTTTAGTTTATTTTTTTAGTTATGGATTAGGTTTAGGTTTATTTTTGAGTTCAGTTTTATTTTTATTTTATTTTTAAGGTTTATGTTTTATTTTTTTATTTTATGTTTAGCTTTAGGTTTTATTTTATTTTTTAAGTTTAAGTTTAGGTTTTTATTTTAGGTTTAATTTTTTAATTTAGGTTTAGGTTTATTTTTAATTTATTTTATGTTATTTATTTTAGCATTTAAGTTTAAGTTTAGGTTTTATTTATTTTATTTTAAGTTTATGTTTATTTTATGTTGTTTATTTTATTTTTATTTTAGATTTTGGTATTTTTTTAGTTTAGGGTTTAGGTTTTAATTTTAGGTTTATTTTTTAAGTTTAGGTTTTTATTTTGGTTTTATTTAATTTTTTTATGTTTATTTTATTTTTATTTTACGTTTAATTCTGATTTTATTTAAGTTTTTTATTCTTAGGTTTATTTTATTTTTTTGTTTAGTTTAGGTTTATATTTATTTTAATTTAGTTTATTATAATTAGTTTATTTTATTTTACATTTAGGTTTAGGTTTAGGTTTTAGTTTAGGTTTTTATTTTATTTTACTTATTTTATTTAAGTTTAAGTGTTTTATTTTTTTTTTTAGTTTTTGTTTAGTTTTGGTTTAGGTTTTAAGGTTTTTAGCATTTAGGGTTTAGTGTTTAGGGTTTAGGTTTAGGGTTTATGGTTTTAGGGTTTAGGGTTAGGGCTTAGGGTTTATGATTTAGGGTTTAGGCTTTAGGGTTTAGGATTTAGGGTTAGTTTAGGGTATAAGATTTAGGGTTTTTTAGGCTTTATGTTTTAGGGTTTAGGGTTTTATGTTTTAGGGATTAGGGTTTAGGGTTTAGGGTTTATGGTTTTAGGGTTTAGGGTTTAGCATTTAGGGATGTACATTTAAGGTTTAGAGTTTAGGGTTTAGGAATAGTTTTAGGGTTTAGGGTTATTTTTTTTTTAAATTTTTTAAATTTTTTATTTCTTTTAAATTAAGTAAACTCATAGGTTTAAGTTTATTTAGTTTATTTAATTTTTATTTTGATTTAGGATTGTTTTTATTTGTATTTAGTTTAGTTTATTTATTTTAAGTTTATTTATTTTAGTTTAGGTTTTTTATTTTATTTTATTTTTTAGGTTTAGGTTTAGGTTTAGGTTTATATTTGTTTTTTTAGTTTGGTTTTATTTTTATTTTATTTTTTAGGATTATGTTTCATTTTTTATTTTTAGGTTTAGGTTTAGGTTTTCTTTTATCTTTTTAGGTTTTTATTTTAAGTTTATTTTTAGGTTTTATTTTTTTAGTTTAGCTTTAGGTTTATTTTTAATTTATTTTATTTTATTTAGTTTAGTTTTAGGTTTAGGTTTGTTTATTTTAGGTTTAGGTTTAGGTTTTATTTATTTTAGTTTAGGTTTTGTTTTATTTTACTTTTTATGTTAGGTTTAGTTTTTTTTAGTAGATTAGGGTTTAGGTTTTATTTTTTGGTTTAGGATTTTATTTAGTTTTAGTTTATTTTATTTTTAGGTTTATTATATTTTTATTTTAGGTTTAGTTTTTATTTTATTTATGTTTTCTATTTTTTAATTTAGTTTAGGTTTTTATTTATTTTATTTTAGTTAAGTTTTTTTTTAACACTATGCATGGATTTGGACTTCTACTTATTCCGACAGCAACAAAAGAAGTTCGTCATATGTGGGCTTTCCTAAGTGTTTTACTACTAAGTATATCTATGTGGTTTTCAGCCAATTTATTATTCAACAAATAAATGGAAGTTTGACCTATCAATATTTATGGTCTTGGACCATCAATAATGGTTTTTTATTAGAGTTCGGACACTTGATTGATCCACTTACTTCTATTATGTCAATACTAATTACCACTATTGGGATCTTGGTTATTTATTTATAGTGACTATTATATGTCTCACGACCAAGGATATTTGAGATTTTTTGCTTATATGAGTTTTTCTAATGTTTCAATGTTTGGATTAGTTACTAGTTCCAATTTGATACAAATTTATATTTTTTTGGGAACTAGTGGGAATGTGGTAGTATTTATTGATAGGTTTTTGGTTCACACGACCCGTTGCAGCAACTCCTTGTCAAAAAAGCTTTTGTAACTAATCGTATAGGAGATTTTGGTTTATTATTAGGAACCTTAGGATTTTATTAGATAATTGATAGTTTCAAATTTTGGGATTTGTTCCAAATAGTGAATACCTTGATCCATAATAATGGGGTTACTTCTTTATTTGTTACTTTATGAGCCCTTTTATTATTTGTCGATGCTATTGCTAAATCCGCACAATTCCTCCTTCATGATGGTTACCAGATGCCATGGAAGGACCCTTTTGGTCTTATACATTATGGTAGCAAAAAAATTTTCTTATAGCTGTTCTTCCTCTTTTCATAGTTATACCTTACATAATGAATGTCATTTGTTTAGTAGGTATAATAATGCTAGAGCTACTTTAGCTCTTGCCCAAAGAGGCATTAAAAGAAAGATTCTACAATGTCTCAATTGGGTTATATTATGTTAGCTCAAGGTATAGGTTCTTATTGAGTTGCTTTATTTCATTTGATCACCCATGCCTATTCTAAAGCTTTATTGTTTTTAAGATCCGGAACCATTATTCATTCAATGGAACCTATTGTTGGATATTCACTAGAGAAAAGTCAGAATATGGTTCTTATGGGAGGTTTAATAAAATATGTTCCAATTACAAAAACTACATTTTTAGTTTAGTTTAGGTTTTTAATTATTTTATTTTAGTTTATTTTTCTTTTTTATTAAATTTTTTTTTTAGGTTTAGGTTTAGGTTTTAGTGTAGGTTTTTATTTTATTTTATTTAGGTTTATGTTTTTTATTTATTTTACTTTTAGTTTTTATTTAGTTTAGGTTTAAGTTTTTCAGTTTTTAGGGTTTAGGGTTTAGGGTTTAGGGTTTAGGGTTTTAGGGTTTAGTGTTTTAGGGTTTAGGGTTGGGGTTTAGGAATTAGGGTTTAGGGTTTAAGGTTTAGGGTTCTAGTGTTTAGGCTATAGGGTTTAGGGTTTTTAGGGTTTTAGGTTTAGGTTTTAGGGTTTAGGGTTCTTTTTTAACTAAAAAAAAATAATTGCTCAGAAAAATAGGTATAAGAAGATAATTTAGAGTCTAAACTCAAAAAAAAACTACTGCTCAAATGAGTCAAAGGAAAATCTAAGAGTTTATCCCTAATACATCAAACAATAAAGAAAAAAATAAAGACAAATTAAAAAAATGAAAACAAAAAAAAAAGATGAAGGGAAGAATCCATGGAGCTCAAAAGAACCTCCAAAGAGATGAAGATCCATAAGAAATGGAAATTTCCAACTTGCTCGAAGACAACTCTAATAAGAAAAGAGACCATCAAGAAGACTCTAGCTCCCTCCGAGAAGAAGAAGAGACCAACTAAAAAAGAGAACACGCAACACAGAAATCTCAAAGAAGGAGATCGAAAACATAAAGAGAAAAAACCTCAAGCCCGATATGAGGAAAGAAGGATAATCACAATAATGATGGGCATCAAATCTAGGTGTATCTAGCTTAAAGAAGTTACAAATAGGAAAGTCACCATACAAAATATTTAGGAAAAATCCATCATATCATTATATCCATCCTATCCAAAGAAAATTACAAACCTATCATAGTAGCCACCCAGCCAAAGAAAAAGTGAAGCTATGGAAAAAGAAAGAGAGAGGAGAGCAACATATAAAATTAACATAAGGCAATCCCAACAAAGCCAAATATGAACACCTCTTAAAAAGGGAGAAAATTTGTTCATAGCCCAAAGAAAATACAAAAAGTGCCCTCAAAGACAAAACCACAGCCCAACACCAATCCAAAGCAAAGGCACTAAGACACAACAACACCAATCCAAAGCCACCAAGGAATCAACCAAAGGAAAGGCAACAGCCAATAGAACAGCCACACAATAAAGCACCCAGGAAAATACCCTAGGAAATAGCAACATAATCAAACCAACCGATAGATAAAAGAAGAAGGCCAGCAAAAGCTAAAATAAATAGCTAGACAACCAATGGAAAAACATGCTAGTAACAAAAAAAACCTAACAAAGAGACAAAGCACCAACCAAAGAAAACCAATAGAACAAAGCCACCAACAAAACCAACTAGCCAAAGAGCACCAAAAAAACCCCAAAGAGAGCTAGAAAGCAAAGGAAAATTAGCCAAGAAGCTAATAGTCCAGCTTGCAAGAAAACACATAGCAAAAGCTCAACCAGTAGAGAACAAACCAACCAAAAGTAAAAACCACCCAAGGAAAGGAGAGACTAATTCCAAGAAGCTTTGGAACGAGTAACACTCAACAATTGAGGAGGGGCATAAATCTGAACACTTTATTCTTTTTCTTGTAAATAGTTTTATAACCATGCCCTTTCTCCAAAAAATATCCATCTGAAAATGAATCAATATTATTATAAAAGGCATGGGAATGAACAGAAGCTAACAATTTGAAAGAAGAGCATTCAGAATCATCCACAACATTAGATAAAGGAAAATCAAAAATAGTATGAATTTCACAATCATAAGTGAAAGATGGAGCATAAACAACTTTATTAAGAAGACAATTATCAATATTTTCACCTTCCAACAAAATCTAAAGAGTATCCTCTCTATCTTCATTCTTAAAAGAAGTAAGAGAAGTAGAATCAGATTTTTTACAATCTTCATGTAAGAGATTAAAATAAGATTCAAATCCCTTAGAAACATATAGCATATTACCAAAATTCTAAACATAATTACTAGCCATATAGAAAACCATCATTTTGAATCAAATAGAACTATTCATAATGAGAGAATTATCACAGGTATCTAAATCTTATTTTTTAAAAGAAGGATCAACAATATTAACAAGATTGTTAGGACTAGAAGTTAAAATATTAGAAATAAAAACATTCTTTTCACCACCATTCTCAATCAAAGAAGGAAAAAAATAGTCTCTTTCCCATGACCTAAAGCATACATAGGTGAAAAAGAAATAACACCCAACTAATTGGAAGAAATGGTGTTACCATTAATAATATTCGAACCATCATCATGAAAGGACTTATGGACAACATCCAAACCAGTAGAATCATTAACCACAGCCTCTAAAGTCTTCCCTTTAACAAAATCATCAAAAGAAACACTTAGAGCATTATTATTAGTTAAAACATTTTTCAAAAACTTCAAAATTACCTTTGGCATTAGACAAATCATTAATAGGTAAAACGTTTTCAGAAGAATCAAAAATTTGGTTTTGCAAAACATCAAAATTTTGAAAAGCAGATTTTTCCTTTATTCAACTTAAGAAAATCATCAATTTTTTTAATAATTGAATTCTTACTCGTGATTTTCTTCCTAAGAGAGGGATGAGCAATAAAGAATTCAGAAATTTAATGCCTATGAATTTTAAAATGATTACAAAAAATGGGAAAGTTCTCAAAAATAACTTTCTAAAAATAACCGCATTTCTTCGAACCCAACCAAATTTCATTCGGATATCATTTAGTAATATCTATCTCTATAAGAATTCTAGCAGCATATGGTCTAGAAGAAGCAGTTGTTGCTTGATTAACTTGCAAAGGCCAATTAAAAATCAACCCAATAGCATAAAGAATATGATGATTAAATAGATGAATTCATAAGTTAGGTAAAGAAATCCAAATGGGAACAATAGGAGACTCTTCATTTTCATCAAACATAGGCATTCACTTTAGAATATGCATTTGATAATTAAAAACATAGTAAGAACACCTAGAAAAAATTCTTTCATAATCAAGGTCATTAGAAAGTTTAATCAAAACATGCCTTGCATCAATCAGACTAATAGAAAAAGAATTAAAAAAATTTAAGATATAAAAAAAAGAATGAATATCTCCATCTTTAGCTGTTTAAATGAAAACTTTACAATCATAGAAAACCAAAAGCCTCTGCTAATCTTTCAATATCCTCATCTGAAATCATGATTGTTGGAGTACCTTTAAAATTCATATGAAACAAATTCAATGGAGGGTCGATGGAGGAATTCTTACCAGCTAAAACCTTTTTGAAATATTTAGTTAAAGTAAGTAATTTAGAAGTAGGATTACCCAAAAAAATCTAATGCCCTAACAGGATCCATCGGCACATGGGATTTATCCCATGGATTTGAAGAATTTGATGCCATGAGTCACGACACAGTGACAAGAATAGGTTGATATTGGCCCAAGGTTGAAAATTTATAGGCAATACAAGAGAGAAAGGGCTCAAAAACTCACCAAGAATGTGAAGGATCCCGAAATAGCCTAATAATAGGGTTTAGTTTAGTTTTAGGGTTTATGTTTTAAGTTTAGTGTTTATTAGTTGTTATTTGGTTTTATTAGTTTTAGGTTATTATTAGTTGATTATTAATTTTATGTTTAGTTTAGTTAATTTAGTTTAAGTTAGGTTGTAAGTTTAGTTTTATTAGTTTTAGTTTTAGTTATTATTTTAGGTTAGTTTAGGGGGGGGGATTTTAGGTTTAGTTTATTAGTTTATTAGTTTATTTAGTCACTTTGTTTATCGGGGTTTAGTTTATTTTAGTTTATTTATTAGTTATTATTAGTTATTTATTTATTTATTTAGTTTAGTTAGTTATTATTATTAGTTTATGGTTTTATTATTATTTAGTTTTAGTTAGTTTTAGTTAGTGGTTTAGTTTTATTTAGTTTGTTAGTTTATTTATTAATTATTCATTTAGTTTATTATTTTTTTGTTAGTTTAGTTATGGGTTTAGGTTTATTAGTTCATTATTATTAGTTTTTCAGTTTGGTTTATGCTTTAGATTTTTTTTAATTATTTATTATTTATTATATTAGTTGGGTTAGTTGGTTTATTATTAGTTTTAATTTTGTTTAGTTTTTTGCTTTAGTTTATGTTTATTATTATTAGTTGTATTACTATTATTTAGTTTATTTATTTAGTTAGGGTCAGGGTTTTGTTATTTAGCTATTTATTAGTTATTTTAGTATTATTTTTATTCTTATTAGTTTATTGGTTTAATTATTTACTTATTAGTTATTATTCTTTTTATTATTATTATTATTATTATTATTACTATTTTTAGCTTAGTTATTATTACTTAGTTTTATTATAATTATTATTATTATTATTAGTTTATTTATTAGGTTTATTACTTTAGTTATTTAGTTTAGTTATTTAGTTAGTTTTGTTTTATTTAATTATTAATTTATTAGATATTATTATTTAGTTATTATTAATTTTTTTTATGTGTTTTATTATTAGTTTATCATTAGTTATTAGTTAGTTTATTAGGTTTAGTTATTATTATGTTTATTTATTAGTTAGTTTTCAGGGTTTAATACTTTAGGATTAGGGTTTAGTTTTAGTTAGTAATTTAGTTATTTATTATTAGTTTATTAGTTTATTAATTTTTAGTGTTTATTATTTATTAGGGTTTAGGTTTTTTATTAATTAGTTTAGTTTTATTAGTTAGTTTATTTATTAGTTTATTAGTTTTATTATTTTTTTATTAATTATTTTTTGTATTTAGTTTATTATTAGTTTTATCTTTTTATTAGTTATTATTAGGTTTTTAGTTTAATATTGATTAGTTTATTAGGTTTTATTACTTAGTTAGTTAGTTTTAGTTTAGTTTTATTATTAGTTTATTAGTTTTTTTTTTTAGTTATTATTTATTATTATTGGTTTATTAGTTTAGTTATCAATTATTTTACTTTGGTTTAGTTTTATTATTATTTTTGTTATTATTACTTTTATTAATTTAGTTTAGGGTTTAGTTTAGTTTATTTGGTTATTATTATTATTATTATTATTTATTATTATTATTATTATTATTATTATTATTATTATTATTATTATTTTATTATTATTATTACTTAGTTTATTATTATTATTATTAGTTAGTTATTATTATTTTTAGTTTATTAGTTTATTTAGTATTAGTTATTTATTAGTTAGTTTATTTTATTAGTAGTTATTATTAGTTTTGGTTTAGTTAGTTTAGTATTTGGTTTAGTTTAGTTTTATTTATTTATTTAGTTTATTATTATTATTATTTTTTTAATTGGTTTTTATGTTATTAATTTTTATTATTATTTAGTGTTTTTATATGTATTATTAGTTTATTTATTTATTATTATTATTATTATTATTATTATTATTATTTATTAGTTTATTAGTTTAGTTAGTTTTATTAGTTTATTATTATTATAAGTTAGTTTCTTAGGTTTATTTATTAATATTAGATTTAGTATATTAATTTAGGTTTTATTTATTATTTAGATTATTATTAGTTTAGTTTATTATTATTATTATTATTATTATTATTATTATTATTAGTTTAGTTATTAATTTTATTTAGTTTAGTTTATTATTAGTTTATTATTTTAGTGTTAGTGTTATTAGTTCTTTAGTTTTAGTTTATTAGTTTTTTTCATTTTATTATTAGCTTTAGCTATTATTATTTAGTTAGTTTATTATTAGGTTTAGTTAGTTTATTAGTTTATTAGTTTAATTTAGTTATTAGTTAGTTATTATTATTAGTTATTTATTAATTATTTAATTAGTTTATTAGTTATTAGTTTTAGTTTTTAGTTTAGTTATTATTAGTTTAGTTATTGGTTTAATTCTTTATTAGTTATTTATTTTAGGTTAGTTATGTTTATATGGTTTATTAGTTAGTTATTAGTTTATTTTTAGGGTTTAATTTAGTTAGTTTATTAGTTTTATTTTGGTTAATAGTTTAGGTTTAGTTTAGTTTTTACTAGTTTTATTAGTTTAGTTTATTTTTAATTAGTTTATTAGTGGGGTTTTTTGTTTATGTTTAATTTAGTAATTAGTTTGTCAATTAGTTTAGTTAGTTTTTATTATTATTAGTTTCATTAATTATTATTTAGTTAATTTAATTTAGTTAGTTTTATTAGTTTTTATTTATTATTAGTTTATTATCTTTAGTTTATTATTTATTAGTTTTTATTTTAATTAGTTTAGTTTAGTGTTTTATTAGTTTCTTATTAAGGTTTAAGGTTTAGGGTTTAGGGCTAGGGATTAGGGTTTAGGGTTTAGGATTTTAGGTTTAAAGTTTAAGGATTAGGGTTAGTTTAAGGGTTTAGCATTTAGGGTTAGGGTTTTTTTAAATTATTTATTATTTTTTTATTTTTTAGGGTTTAAGGTTTAAGGTTCAGGCTTTAGTTTCAATTTTAGGGATTTTGGTTTATTTTAAAAGATAATAAATTCTGAATCAACATTTCTTCATTTTGATTTCATTAATCTCGTAACACACCAAGTTCTCAAAGACACAAGCCACAACATAGATAAAAAATGAGCATGCATAGAGCAAATCAAATGCCTAGAAAACTAGAACTCTCTTTACTCTAAAGACATAGTTCCATAGCGAAATCGGATCCATTCTTGATTCCTCTAGTTTCCATCAGAACCACCCCAGCCTCTCGAGTAGTTGGATCCTCCATCATATCTACAATCTTTCCCTCCACCACCACCATGGTTATAACCTCCGTCGCTCCTCCTACCACCATAACCACCACTGCTCCAACCACCACCTCCATATCCACCAACACCTTTAAATCTCCCACCACCTGATAGCGCCTCCACCTTCACCTCCACTAGATCTAGGCGAGCACGGTGGGCGGTGATGTTCTACCATCAATGTTACCATTCTTAGGGTTTAGGTTTAGTTTTAAGTTTATTAGTTTTAGGATTTAGGTTTATTTTTTAATTTATTTAGACACTTTAGGTTTAAGTTTAGGGTCTGGGTTTCAGGGTTTAGGGTTTGGGGATTAGGGTTTAGGGTTTATGCTTAGGGTTTAGGGTTTAGAGTTTAGGGTTTAGGGTTTAGCATTTAGGGTTTAAGGTTTAGGGTTTAACATTTTAGGGTTCATGCATTTAGGGTTTAGGGTTTGGGGTTAGCATTAGGGTTTAATATTTAGGGTTTAGGGTTTATGGTTTATGATTTAGAGTTTAGAGTTTAGAGTTTAGGGTTTAGGGTTTAGGGGTTTTTAGGGTTTAGGGTTTAGGGTTTAAGGGTTTTTTTGATTAAGTAAACCAATATGTTTAGGTTTATTTAGTTTATTTTTTATTTATTTTAGTTTATTTTATTTTTTATTTTTATTTAGGTTTATTTTTTATTTTTATTTAATTTAGTTTATTTATTTTAGATTTGTTTATTTTACTTTAGTTTTTTTATTTTAGTTTATTTTTAGGTTTAGGTTAATGTTTAAATTTATTTTTTAGTTGAGATTTATTTTTATTTTTTTTAAGTTTAGGTTTTATTTTTTATTTTTAGGTTTAGGTTCAGGTTTTTATTTTATTTTTTAGGTTTACATTTTATGTTTTTATTTTAGGTTTATTTTTAGGTTTTATTTTTTTGTTTAGGTTTAGGTTTATTTTTAGTTGAGTTTTATTTTTATTTTATTTTTTTACATTTAGGATTTATTTTTTATTTTTAGGTTTACGTTTAGGTTTTTATTTTATTTTTTTAGCTTTAGGTTTTAGGTTTTTATTTTAAGTTTATTTTTAGGTTTTATTTTTTAGTTTAGGTTTAGGTTTATTTTTAGTTTATTTTATTTTATTTAGCTTAGGTTTAGGTTTAGGTTTTAATTATTATAGTTTATTTTATTTGATCTTAGGTTTAGGTTTATTTTATTTTATTTATTTTATTTTCATTTTAGGTTTAATTTTTTTAGTTTAGGGTTTAGATTTTATTTTTTATTTATTTTTAGGATTTATTTTTAGGTTTATTTTTTAGGTTTAGGTTTTTACTTAGGTTTTATTTTACTTTATTTAGGTTTATTTTATTTTTATTTTATGTTTAGTTTTTATTTTATTTAGCTTTTTAATTCTTAGGCTTATTTTATTTCATAGTTTAGTTTATGTTTTTCTTTATTTTATTTTATTATATTTTATATTTTTTATTTTATTTTATTTTAAATTTAAGGTTTAAGTTTTAGTTTAGGTGTTTATTTTGTTTAGGTTTAAGTTTATTTATTTATTTTATTTTTAGGTTTTATTTAGTTTAGGTTTAGGTTTTTAGGATTTTAGGGTTTAAGTTTTAGGTTTAGCATTTTAGGGTTTAGGGTTTAGTGTTTAGGCTTTAGGGTTTATGGTTTTTAAGGTTTAGTATTTGGTATTTAGAGTTTAGGGTTCGCTGAAGGTTTAGGGTTTGTTTAGGGTTTAGGATTTTTTGGGTTTAAGGTTTAGGGTTTAGGGTTTAGAGTTATGGTTAGGTTTAAGATTTAGGGTTTTGGGTTTAGGGTTGTAGGTTTAGAGTTCAGCATATAGGGTTAATTATAGGGTTTGGGGTTTAGGGTTTAGGGTTATTTTTTAAATTAGGTAAACCATTAAGTTTAGGTTTATTTAGTTTAGTTTATTTTATTTTATTTTTTATTTAGGTTTATTTTTTATTATTATTTAATTTAGTTTATTTATTTTAGGTTTATTTATTTTAGTTTAGGTTTTTTAATTTAGTTTATTTTTTAGGTTTAGGTTTTAGTTTATGTTGATTTTTTGATTTAATTTTATTTTTATTTTTATTTTTAGGTTTAGGTATTATTTTTTAATCTTTGGTTTAGTTTTAGGCTTTAGGGTTATATTTTAGGTTTATTTTTAATTTTTTTTAGTTTAGGATTAGGTTTAATTTTAGTTTATTTTATTTTATTTAGTTTAGGGTTTAGGTTTAGTTTTTTTTTAGGTTTAGGTTTAGGTTTTATTTATTTTAGTTTAGGTTTAGGTTTATTTTAGTTTGTTTATTTGAGGTTTAGGTTTTTTTTAGTTTAGGGTTTAGGTTTTATTTATTATTTATTTTTAGGTTTTATTTTTAGGTTTATACTTGAGGTTTAGGTTTTTATTTTATTTTATTATAAATTTATTTTATTTTTATTTTACATTTAGTTTTATTTTATTTAGGTTTTTTAATTTTAGCTTTATTTTAGTTTTTAGTTTAGTTTAGGTTTTTATTTATTTTATTTTAGTTTAGTTTTTATTAATTATTTTATTTTATTTTATTGGGGTTTAGGTTTCTTAATTATTTTATTTTTTAGGTTTATTTAGTTTGGGTTTAGACTTTTTGGGTTTTAGGGTTTAGGGTTTTGGGTTTTGGGTTTAGGTTAATGGTTTAGGGTTTAGGGTTTAGGGTTTAGGGTTTAGGTTTGGGGTTTAGGGTTTTGGGTTTTTGGTTTAGGGTTTTAGGGTTTAGGGTTGTATATTTAGGCTTTAGGGTTTAGGGTTATAGGTTTAGGGTTTAGGATTAGTTTTAGAGTTTATGGTATAGGCTTAGGGTTTAGGTTTAAGGTTTCAAGGATTTAGTTTAGGTTTTAGTTAGTTTAGTTTATAGTTTAAGTTTAGTTTAGTTTTAGTTAAGGTTTAGGGTTTAGGGTTTAGGTTTTAGTTTAGGGTTTAGTTAATAGTTTAAAGTTAGTTTAGGGTTTAGGGTTTAGGTTTTAGTTACTTTATTTAGGTTTAAAGTTTTGATTTAGTTTAGGGTTTAGGTTTAGGGTTTAAAGTTTAGGTTTATTAGGGTTAGTTTAGGGTTTAGGGTTAGGGTTTAGTTAATTTAGGTTTAAAGTTTAGTTTAGGGTTTATATTAGGTTTTAGGGTTTAGGTTTAGGGTTTATAGTTTAGTTTAGTTTATAGTTTAGGGTTTAGGGTTTAGGGGCTTAGAGTTTAGGGTTTAGGGTTTTATGGTTTAGGGTATAAGGTTTTTTTTTGGTTAGGTTTAGGTTTAGGTTTAAGTTTTTTTTAATAATTTTTTATGTTATTTAGGTTTTTGTTTTGGTTTAGGTTTAGGTTTATTTATTTTTTTTAGTTTATTTTTTTTTAGTTTTATTTTAGTTTAGGTTTATTTATTTTTAGGTTTTATTTTTAGTTTAGTTTAGGTATAGGTTTATTTAGGTTTATTTTATTATTTATTTAT
The DNA here is from genome assembly GCA_021442155.1 of Cymbidium sinense. Taxonomy (NCBI): domain Eukaryota; kingdom Viridiplantae; phylum Streptophyta; class Magnoliopsida; order Asparagales; family Orchidaceae; genus Cymbidium; species Cymbidium sinense. The sequence continues at coordinate 101,801,103 of CM038226.1, forward strand.
TTAAGTTTTTTTAGTTTAGGTTTAGGTTTATGTTTATGTTTTATTTATGATTTTAGTTTATTTTTTATTTTAGTTTAGTTTAGGTTTTATTTTAGTTTATTCCATGTTTATTTTTGTTTAGGTTTTTAGGTTTAGGTTTAATTTAGGTTTAGGTTTTATTTATTTTTTATTTGGTTTATTTATTTTTAGTTTTTTTAGTATAGTATAGTTTATTTTTTTTAAATTTTTAGTTTATTTAGATCAGGTTTAGGTTTATTTAGTTTAGGTTGGAGGTTTAGGATTGATTTAGTTTATTTAATTTTTTATTTTATTTTTATTTAGGTTTATTTAGTTTTTGTTTTATTTTTATTTAGGTTTTGGTTTAGGTTTAGGTTTAATTTAGTTTTTATTTTAGGTTTAGCTTTAGTTTAGGTTTATTTTATTTTTATTTAGTTTTAGGTTTATTTTTATTTGTAGTTTAGTTTATTTAGGTTTAGGTTTTTAGTTTATTTTGATTTAGGTTTAGGTTTAGGTTTATTTAGGTTTAATTAGTTTAGGTTTTTTATTTTTATGTTTAGGTTCATTAATTTTTGTTTTAGTTTTTATTTGTATTTTATTAGTTTAGTTTATTTATTTAGGTTTATTTATGTTTATTTTTTGGTTTATTTTAGGTTTAGGTTTAGGTTTATTTATTTTGTTTAGTTTAGTGTATTTTTATTTTTAGGTTTACTTAATTTTTAGTTTTATTTAGTTTAGGTTTAGGTTTAGGTTTATTTTTATTTATTTATTTAGGTTTTAGTTTATTTAGTTTAGTTTAGGTTTATTTATTTAGTTTATTTATTTATTTTGGTTTAGGTTTACGTTTATTTATTTAGTTTTTTTATTTATTTAGTTTTAAGATTATGTTTTATTTAGCTTTATTTTATTTTGGGTTTAGGCTTCAAGTTTAGGTTTATTTAGTATTGGTTTAATATTGGTTTATTTTTATTTCTTTATTTAGTTTATTTATTTAGGTTTAGGTTTAGGTTTATTTATTTAGTTTATTTATTTATTTTGGTTTAGGTTTATGTTTTATTTAGTTTTAGTTTATTATGGGTTTAAGGTTTAGGTTTAGGTTTAGTTTAGGTTTATTTCTTTATTTAGTTTATTTTTTATTTATTTTTATTTAAATTATTTTATTATAGTTTATTGTTTTATTTATTTGAGATCATTTTTATTTTTATTTTTAGTTAGGTTTAGTTTTAGGTTTTTATTTTAGGTTTATGTTTAGGTTTATATTTAGGTTTTTATTTTATTTTATTTTATTAATATCTACTTAGTTTATTTTATTTTGTTTTATTTTATTTATTTAGGTTTATTTAGATTATTTATTTTGTTTATTTATTTAGGTACTCATTTATTTTATTTTAGGTTTAGGTTTTATTTAGTTTTATTTAGGTTCAGTTTAGTTTATTCTTAGGTTTAGGTTTAAGGTTTAGGTTTATTTAATTTTAGTTTAGGTTTAGGTTTAGGTTTATTTTAGTTTAATTTATTTTATTTAGTTTAGGTTTATTTATTTAGTTTAGTTTATTTTATTTGTTTAGGTTTAGGTTTATCTAGGTTTAGTTTTTATTTAGTTTATTTTAGTTTAGGTTTTTTGTTTAGTTTTTTAGCTTAGTTTAGGTTTATTTATTTTATTTTTATTTTTATTTATTTATTTTAGTTTAGGTTTATTTAGTTTATTTATTTATTTAGTTTATTTATTATTTATTTAAGCTTTAGGTTTAGGATTAGGTTTATTTTTAGTTTTTAGGTTTAGGTTTATGTTTAGATTTAATTTAGGTTTTATTATTTAGTCTAGTTTATTTAGTTTAGTTTATATAAATTATTTTTTCTTTTAGGTTTATTTATTTAAGTTTAGTTTAGGGTTAGGTTTATTTTCATTTAGTTTAGTTTATTTATTTAGTTTAGGATTAGTTTAGGGTTATGTTTAGGTTTAGGTTTAGGTTTATATTAAGGTTTAGGTTATGGTTTAGGTTTATTTTATTTAATTTAGGTTTATTTAGTTTAGGTTTAGTTTATTTAATTTAGGTTTAGGGTTTAGGTTAAGTTTAGTTTAGACTTTAGGTTTAGCTTTAGGTTGAGGTTTATTTTATTTATTTATTTTATTTAGCTTATTTTTTAGCTTTTATTTTAGCTTTTAGGTTTAGGTTTAGGTTTAGGTTTATTTATTTAGTTTAAGTTCTAATTTTTATGTTATTAGGTTTTATTATTATTTAGTGTTTTTTAAAATATTATTAGTTTTTAGTTTAGTTTATTTATTATTATTATTAGTACTTATTAGTTTCTTAGTTTAGTTAGTTTTATTAGTTTATTATTATTAGTTAGTTTCTTGGGTTTGTTTTATTATTATTTTTTAGTATATTTATTTAGGTTTTATTTATTATTTAGTTTATTTTTTATTTAGTTTATTATTATTATTATTAGTTTAGTTATTAGTTTTATTTAGTTTAATTTATTATTATTTTATTAGTTTAATGTTAGTTGTTATTAGTTATTTAGTTCTAATTGATTAGTTATTTTTATTTTTACTATTAGTTTTAATTATTATTATTTAGTTTGTTTATTATTAGGTTTAGTTAGTTTCTTAATTTCTTAATTTAGTTTAGTTATTATTATTTATTATTATTAGTTATTTATTAATTATTTAGTTAATTTATTAGTTTTAGTTTATTATTTATTTTTTAGTTTAGTTAGTTTAATTATGGTTTAATTATTGGGTTTAGTTATATTTTTAGTTAGTTATTTATTAGGTTAGTTATGTTTAGGGCTTAGATATATTAGTTAGTTATTAATATTAGTTAGTTATTTATTAAGGTTTAATTTAGCTAGTTTATTTGTTTAGTTTTAGTTATGAGTTTAGGTTTAGTTTTGTTTTTATTAGTTTTATTTTTAGTTAGTTTATTAGTGGGGTTTTTTTGTTTATGTTTAATTTAGTTATTAGTTTATTTAATAGTTTAGTTAGTTTTTATTATTATTAGTTTATTAGTTTTTTAGTGATTATTTAGTTAGTTTAGTTTAGTTTATTTTTATTAGTTTTTATTTTAGTTTATTTTTAGTTTTAGTTTATTATTAGTTTACTACTTTTAGTTTATTATTTAATAATTTTATTTTATTATTTATTAGTTTTAGTTTTAGTTTGTTTAGTTTAGTGTTTTTTTATTTTTTTTATTTTCTTAGTTTAGCTTATTTTAGTTTAGTTTAGTGTTTTATTAGTTTCTTATTAGGGTTTAGGGTTAGGGTTTAGGGTTTAGGGTTTAGGGTTTAGGATTTAGGGTTGTAGGTTTAGGCTTTAAGGATTAGGGTTAGTTTTAGGGTTTAGCATTTTGGGTTAGGGTTCATTTATTTATTTATATTATTTTTATTAGTTTTAGGGTGTAGGGTTTAGGGTTTAGGTTAAGGGTTCAGGTTTTTGGGCTTTAGGGTTTTTGATTTTTTTTAACAGAGAACAAATTCATATTCAACATTTTTTCTTTTTGATTTCATCAATCATGTAACACAGCAAGTTCTCAAAGATACAAGCGATGATATAGATAAAAAAATGAGCACACATAGAGCAAATCAAAAGCCACAAAACTAGAACCATCTCTTATAAAGCGTTCCATAGCGGATCGATAGGCCATTATTCATATTCTCTAGTTCCTATTAGAACAACCCTGGCCTCTTGAGTAGCAGGATCTGCCATCATATCTTCAATCTCTCCCTCCACCACCAACACAGCTATAACCTCTTCCTCTATCCATAACCACCACTTTGACCACCACCTCCATATCCATAAGCCAGATCCCCACCACCCTGATATATCATTGATAGGTTCTATTCACCTCAATCGCTAGATCTAGCAGTTGGCGGTGAACTTAGGTTTTCATTCTTAGGGTTTAGGTTTAGGTATAAGTTTATTAGGTTTTTATGTTTAGGTGTATTTTATAATTTATTTAGATACTTTAGGTTTAGGTTTATGGTTTAGGGTTTAGGGTATGGGTTTAGGGTTTAGGGTTTAGGGTTAGGGTTTAGGGTTTAGGGTTTAGGGTTTAGGGTTTAGCATTTAGGGTTTAGGGTTTAGGGTTTTAGGGTTTAAGCTTTTAGGGTTTAGGGTATAGGGTTAGGGTTAGGGTTTAAGGTTTAGGGTTTAGGGTTTAGGGTTTAGGGTTTAGGTTTAGGTTTAGAGTTTAGGGTTTAGGGTTTTAAGGTTGTTTAGGTTAGTTTTTTGTTTAGGTTTAGGGTTTATGATTTTTTTTATAATTAGTTTAGGTTTATTTAGTTTATTATTTATTTAGTTTAGTTTATTTTATTTATTTATGTTTATATTTTATTTTATTTTATTTATTTTATTTTAATTTATTTAGTTTAGGTTTTATTTTAGTTTATTTTTTTAGGTTTAGGTTTATGTTTAGATTTATTTTAAAGTTTAGGTTTATTTTATTTTAGGTTTATGTTAGATTTTATTTTAATTTTTTTAGGTTTATGTTTTAGGTTTTATTTTTGGTTTATTTTAGGTTTAATTTTTTGTTTAGATTTAAGTTTATTTTTAGTTGAGTTTTATTTTATTCTATTTTTTAGGTTTATGCATTATTTTTTATTTTTAGGTTTACGTTTAGGGCTTTATTATATTTTTTTAGCTTTAGATTTTACATTTTTATTTTAAATTTATTTTTGGGTTTTATTTTTAATTTAGGTTTAGGTTCATTTTTAGTTTATTTTATTTTAATTAGATTAGGTTAAAGTTTAGGTTTTAATTATTTTAGTTTATTTTGTTTTAGCTTAGGTTTAGGTTTAAGTTTATTTTATTTTTATTTTAAGTTTAATTATTTTTTGTTTAGGGCTTAGATTTAATTTTTTGTTTAATTTTAGGTTTTATTTGCAGATTTATTTTTTAAGTTTAGATTTTTGTTTAGTTTTTATTTTATTTTAGGTTTATTTTATTTTTATTTTACATTTATTTTTATTTTATTTAGGTTTTTAATTCTTATGTTTATTTTATTTCATAGTTTAGTTTATGTTTTCATTTATTTTACTTTAGTTTAGTTTTATTTTTAATTCTATTTCATTTTGAAGTTTAGGTTTAGGTTTTAATTTAGGTTTTTATTTTATAATTTTATTTACGCTTAAGTTTATTTATTTATTTTATTTTTAGGTTTTATTTAGTTTAGGTTTTTAGGATTTTAGTGTTTAGGGTTTAGGGTTTAGGATTTAGGGTTTCGAGTTTCGGGTTTTATGGTTTAGGGTTTAGGATTAGGGTTTAGGGTTTATTGTTTAAAGTTTAGTGTTTAGGTTTTAGGGTTTAGGGTTTCTTAGTTTGGTATTTAGTTAGGTTTAGGGTTTAGTTTGGATTAGTTTAGGGTTAGTTTAGGTTTAGGGTTTTAGGGTTAGGGTTAGGGTTTAGGGTTTGGGGTTTAGGGTTTAGGGTTTAGGGTTTACGGTTGGTTATAGGGTTTGGGGATTAGGGTTTAAGATTTAGGATTTAGGGTTTAGGTTTTAGGGTTTAGGGTTTATGGTTATTTTTCTTAAAAATTATGTAAACCATAAGGTTTCGGTTTATTTAGTTTATTTAATTTTTTATTTTTATTTAGGTTTATTTTTTATTTTTATTTAGTTTAGTTTATTAATTTTAGATTTACTTTTTTTAGTTTAAGTATTTTATTTTAGTTTATTTTTTGAGGTTTAGGTTTAGTTTTTGTTTATTTTTTTAGATTATTTTATTTTATCTTATTTTTTTAGGTTTAGGTATCTTTTTTTAATTTTTAGTTTAGTTTTAGGTTTTAGGGCTTTTATTTATGTTTATTTTTTAAGTTTAGGCTTATTTTTAGTTTATTTTATGTAATTTAGTTTATGATTTATGTTTAATTTACTTTAGGTTTAGGTTTAGGTTTTATTTATTTTATTTTAGGTTTAGGTTTATTTTATTTTATTTATTTGAGGTTTAGGTTTTATTTTAGTTTAGGGTTTAGGTTTTATTTTTTATTTATTTTTAGGTTTATTTTTTTGGTTTAGGTTTTTATTTAGTTTTTTTAGGTTTATTTTATTTTTATTTTACATTTAGTTTTTAATTTATTTAAGCTTTTTAGTTTTATCTTTATTTATTTTTTAGTTTAGTTTAGGTTTTTATTTATTTTATTTTATTTTAGTGTTTATTTCTATTTTATTTTATTTTTAGGTGTAGGTTTAGGTATAGGTTTAGATTTTAGTTTAGGTTTTTTTATTTTATTTTATTTATTTTATTTAGGTTTAAGTTTTTATTTATTTATTTTAGATTTTATTTAGTTTAGGTTTAGGCTTTTTTAGGTTTTAGGGTTTAGGGTTTAGGTGGTTTAGGTTTAGTTTTAGGTTTAGTTTAGGGTTTAGGTTTAGGGTTTAGGTTTCTTATAGTTTAAATTTAGGATTATTTAGGTTTATAGTTTAGGCTTAGGGTTTATAGTTTAGTGTTTTAGGTTTTATCTTTTAGGGTTTTAGGGTTTAGGGTTTTAAGTTTAGGGTTAGGGTTTATAGTTTTAGGTTTAGGGTTTAAGGTTTATTTTAGCTTTAAGGTTTTAGGGTTTAGGTTTGGTTTAGGTTTAGGGTTAGGTTTAAATTAGTTTAGGTTTAGGTTTAGTATTTGGGTTTACTTTAGGGTTTATAGTTAGTTTAGAGTTTAGGGTTTGGTTTTGTGGTTTAGGTTTAGGGTTGGGTTTAGGGTTAGATATTTTGAGTTTAGGGTTTAGTTAATTTAGTTTAGGGTTTATTATTTTAGGGTTTAGGGTTTTAGGGCTTTTTAGTTTAAGTTTAGGGTTTATTTATGGTTTTATAGTTTAGGGTTTAGGGTTTAGGTTTTATGATTTAGTTTAGGGTTTAGTTTAGGGTTTAGTTTGGGTTTAGGGTTTTATTTTTTAGGGTATAGGGTTTTATTTTAGTAGGTTTAGGTTTTATTTTATGTAGTTTAGGTTTAGGTTTATTTATTTTTTAGTTTAGTTATTTTTTAGTTTATTTTAGTTTATGTTTATTTATTTTTTTATTTATTTTAGTATAGTTTAGGTATAATTTTATTTAGGTTTATTTATTATTTATTTAGTTATTTTTTAGTTTAGGTTTAGGTTTAGGTTTATGTTTTATTTTTTTATTTTAATTTAGTTTAGGTTTTATTTCAGTTTATGTTTATTTAGATTTAGGTTTTCTGGTTGAGGTTTACTTTAGGTTTAGGTTTTATTTATTTTTTTATTTTATTTATTTTTAGTTTTTTTAGTATAAGTTAGTTTATTTTATTTAGTTTTAAGTTTATTTAGTTTAGGTATAAGTTTATTTAGTTTAGTTTATGTTTGGGGTTTAAGTTTTATTTGGGTTTAGGTATGGTTTGTTTATTTTATTTATTTTTCTTTTTTTTTATTTAGTTTTGTTTAGTTTAGTTTATTTAGTTTAGGTTTTATTTTTATTTAGGTTTAGGTTTAGGTTTTATTTAGTGTAGGTTTTATTTTTATTTAGGTTTAGGTTTAGGTTTAGGTTTTATTTAGTTTATTTTATTTAGTTTTTATTTTAGGTTTAGGTTTAGTTTTATTTTTTATTTTTTAGGAAACCCCATATAGGGGAATTTTATTGCCACAAAAGAGGGTTACAAGGTCCTTAGAGATAAACTACAATTTAATTATCAACCAGAGAGTAAATCCCCTATCAGGTACAACCAAAAGAAAAATAAAAGAGTAAAGGAAAGCAAAAGATACAAATTGATTAATATAGATAAGCCAATGAATAGATCTGGGCCAAAGCTCTTGAGGATGAGAGAATGCATGACACTAGGGAGAAAACTTGCAAGAGAACAAGAGAAATGCACCTGTGAGAAGATAACAACCATTTGTTGAAAGTCTTTTGAGCTTTAATACCTGCAAACCTAAACAAAAGCCAAGATGGAAAAAATAAGTCTAACTGAATCAAGATGGAAAAACAACTAATTTAGATACTATCAATTTATAGTTGATGCAAATAGCAAAGCATTAGAAAAACAAAAGCCAACAAATAAACAACCTGAAGTAGTTTTTGGACATAAGATCCAAAATCCAACCAATTATTAAAGAATACAATTATTGCACCCACCATAAGATAAGACAATAAAAAAATAGTGGTCAACATAGACATAAAAGGGGTTCAAAAGGAGCCATCATTGAAATCCTTTAAGACAAAAGTGCAGTTTAAACTAACATCCTCGAAAATCAAACTAGAATGAAATCATTAAGTAAGTCCAATTAGAGACAATAATAATAGCAATTATGGAAGTTTCTCTCCTTATAGGTTGGTAAGGTGAGGTTAGCAAAAGCAATCAGAAAAATAGCCCCAAAAGCAGTGGACATAAGACCCAAAAATCCAACAACCAAAAATTAAAACAACAAAACATTTTTTGCACCCACCACAAGATAATCCAATAAAAATCATGGTACAACATAGAGTCGAAAGTGGTTCAAAGGAAAGCCATCTTTGAAATCCTTCAAGACACAGAAAAGCATAGAATAAGCCCAGATCTGAAAATAGTGGTAGGAAATCAAGTAATTAATGAGAAGAAGTTATAGAGTTTAGTTTCTCTCTTGTTGTGGAGGTGAGGTTAGGAGCATAAGAAAGGCCACATCCATAATAAAGGGAGAAAAAATAGATAAATTAGGTGTTATTTATACAAAAATATATAATTAAACATTACAAAAGTGAGCCATAGATTTCTAGAAAGAGGAAGAGAGAGAGAACAAACCTTAATCATATAATGGAAAATAGATTTTAATAAAATATTTATGGCAAAGTATACTGGATCAAAAGTAAAGCGAAGTAAAGCATAGTAATATTCCTCCAGACGGAAACACCTTACCATTAGAGTGGAAACGGCTAAAACCCCAAAAATGGTTAGGGTAATTAATCCAACAACAGATGCCACAAAGATTAGCAATTAACCAAAAAGGGGTATCAGAAAAATGCATTAGCAAAATCCAGAGAAACAATAACACTAAACAGAAGTTGATCATGTAGTTAAACAGGTAATATAATAGGCCAAACCAATAGGATGGATTAATTTCTGCGATAAGGGAATCCAGTATTGTCCAAATTAACCAAACCATGCAAATGTTTAGAAAGTGTAAGTTGATCAAAGAATTTTATGCCATCTAATCTAACACCCAGATTAGAAAGGTAATCAACACATGCATTACCTTCACTCCATACATGAGTGATTTTAATAAAGAGTTGAGAAAGGAGAGCTATAGTCTGCTTGAGAAGGTAGTACAATTTTATATTGCCCATTTTGGTGGAAGTCAAAAGATCAATCAACAACAGGGCATCCACCTCAATCCAAATATTGAGCAAACCTTTTTGAAGGCAAATCTCAATAGCTTTGTAAACTTCCATTAGCTCAACAAAAGGAATAGAGTAAGTATTAAGGGGGTAAGCAAAAGCACATAGGACTTTACCATTAAGGTTTCTAAAAATGACACCACATCTAGAAACATTTTGAGAGACAGAGCCATCAATGTTAATTTTAATAGTATTAGCATGAGGTTTTACCCAATAAACAATCTTATCATCTTTACAGTTGGGTGGATAAGTTAAAACCCTTTATTAGCAAATTTATAGCCTTTGAATTGGTTGTAGTTAATTAAATTGGCATTAAACAAGTCACAGATTTTATTTTTATTTCTAGCAATTATCCTCATATGGTTCTTAGGAATCCCACGATGTTTCGCATCATTTCTGTCTATCCATATGAACCAAATAAGAGTGATAGCAGTTATGACTCTAATGTGGCCTTTAATAGTGTTTTTAAAATAAACTTCAAGAAGTTGGTATAGGGTTAAGGAGCCATTGAATTTGACAATATTAAATAGATCATCATACCAAATCCAAAGTTTAGAAGCAATGGCTCCATTAACAAATACATGATTCACATTCTCAATATGAAAGCAGCAGTAACATTTTGAAGGTAAGTAAAAACCTTTACCCCACATCAAGAAGTCAACAGGGATAAAGTTTTTCAAAATACGCCAAGTTAGAATAGAATAGGAAATAGGAATAGTGTTATTCCAAAGTTTAAAAAACACATTGGAGAAATAATGAGCTTCTTTAATATGAATCCAAACATTTTAAGGTTGAAATCACCATTTTGGGAAAGCTTAAAAGGATCGATCATGATTACTTGGAATGATAGGAATAATAGTAAGCTTATCTAAAGAGAGAAAGGAATATAGTGTAGCTTACTATTGTTCCACTTATTTAGAGTTCACTTTAATAGCGGAGTGGGTAGAAAGTAATTCATCAATGGACCCACTCAGTCATTATTGCCAAAAGAAAGAGGTTAGTTAATCCCCAAGAGATTAATTACATTCTCATTTGATGGAATAAAGTCTTTTCCATACAGGAGAGTCTCCCACTTTATATGGGCATATGAGAGGGTGCTTACCCTGGAAGTATTTGGCAATCATGAAATTAGCCAAAAGACTATTGTTGCTCCTAAAATTCCACCAAAGTTTATAGGAAAAAGCAGTGATAGCTTCCCTGATTGGCTTATAGCCAAGCCCACCTTAGAGTGCCACAACTTTATACCAAGAGGTCTAATGCATTGTTGTTTTATTAATTGTTAGAACCCGGAAGAATTTCTTAAGGAGCTCAATTAATTGTGGTAGATGGTTGCTATGGTTTGAATGAGATATAAAGGCATGGAGTTAAGGGTGCTCTTAATCAAAGTGAGCCTACCACCAAATGAGAGTAAATGAAATTCCCAAACAGAAATTTTATTAGAGATTTTTTAGGTTAACTCATCAAAGAGATGTGATCTTTTCTGACCTTTAAAGAGCGAAACACCAAGATATTTAAAGGAAGTTCTTGTTACTGAAAACTAGTAATTCTCAAGATTTGGTTGATCCTATTACTAGGTTTTTAGAGGAAAGAATGAAACAACTTTTACCTTCGCTAAGAAAGAGACCACTTTTGTTACCAAATTTATTTAAAAGATTCTTAATAGTTTTAATGTGATGAGTAGAGGCATTGTAAAGATTATTAAGTCATCAAAAGATGAGAGATAGGAAGACCACCTTGAGTTCTAAAAAATATGCTAGGATTATTGTTGAAAAGATCATTTCTCAAAATAATCAATAATAATAAAAAGAGGGGGAGATAAGGGGTCTCCTTGTCTCAAACCATGCATAGAAGGAAAAAAACCTAGGGACTCACCATTGATGATAACGGAGAACCAAATGTTGGTAATACAATTTTTAATGAGGCAAATAAAATAGTCAAAAAAACCAAACAAAAGAAGAGTTTGGAAGAGGAAATTTCAAGAGAGGTTGTCAAAAGCTTTAGAGATGCCTAACTTGAAAAGGATGTTACCACCTCTGGTAGAAGCATCAATGTCATGAATCAGCTTTTGGGCTAGAAGAATGTTGTCAGATATAGCTCTACCTTTAACAAAACTAGTTTGGTTGGGGGAAATAATTTTAGGCAACAGCGGACTAATTCTATTGGCAATTTATTTAGCAATGAGTTTATGAAAGAATGTGCAAAGATGGTAAATCTCCCAAGATTGATTATTAAGAATGAGAACAATGGAAGTACTAGAAAAATATCTAGGTAAAGGATTGCCATTGAAAAAATCAACAAGCATCGGTTGGGACTTAATAATAGGCCAACAATGCTAAAAAAATTGTGTCATGTAGCCATCAGGGCTAGTAACAAAATCAGTGTTCATGCTATTGAGAATACTACCAATCTCAGCTTCCGTAGGACAAAAATTAAGCAAATGGTTATCATCATTAGTAATCGTTGAGGGAATCAAGTGAGAGTTGGAGAGAGATTCTAAGGTAGGGTTGTTGTTTAATAAGTTTTTAAAATGATGTATGACCAAATCTTTAATATCATTATTATGATCCTATTTATTTTAATTTTTTTTTAATAGAGTTTAAGGCTTTCTTATTTTTGAAAAGAGCATGGAAATACTTGGTATTTCTGTCACCATCAACAATATATTTGCTAGCGACCTTTTTATGATTTCTCCATATTGATATTTAACCAAGTTATCTTTAGCTTCATTCAACTCCTCAAGTTTAGTAGAATTAGTCAAAACAACATCTTCAAGAGAGCAAACTAATTGTTCCATATTTTTTGTATTGGCAAAAAGATTTTTAAAATGATGCTTGTTCCACCAATTTAGGTTTTTTTAAGCCTTTTAAGCTTAAGAAAGAGGAGAATCATGCCCTTAATTGAATTATCCTGATGAAGAGGAGCCATCCAATTAATGGATACAACATTTATGAAATCAATGTGTTGGATCCACATATTTTGAATCAAAGAAGTTGGGGAGGATAATCTATTGGAGGATTTTGGTGAAATCAAAGTGGAGCATGATCGACAAAGCTCTCAAATGTTCAACAGTAAGGGTCCATTGATTGATCCAAAGAGAATTAAAAGAGTCCTATCAAGCCTGCGAGTCTAGAGTTATGCCATGTATAGTCAGAGCCCGAAAAGCCAATATCAATCAAATTGCAATCAAGAATTATATTAGAAAAATCTTCCATGGAATGAATGATAAGAGAGCAACCTCCCCTTCTTTCCGAAGAAGAGAGAATAGTATTAAAATCACCCCCAACCAACTAGGGTTTGTTGATCGATGAGGCAAATGTTCTTAAGTTATCCCAAAGGATATTCCTACCAGCTCTATTATAAGAAGCATAAATAAATGAAACCTAAAGTAGAAAATTCACCCAATGAGATGTGGACATTAACCAATTATTAAAGATCATCAAGGATAGAGATGTTAACTCAATTGTTCCAAAAAGACTAAATTTTATTGCTAATATTATAAAAGAAATTTTAAAAGCCAAGCATTCTAGCAATATGGTTGATCTTAGAAGAGTGTATGAATGGTTCAATAGTAACAAGTAAGGCTATGTTATGAATACGATAAAGACTTCTAATAGGTTACAAAAAATGAGAGTCCCAATACCCCGAACATTCTAAATTAGAAAATTGATAATAATAAATTAAGAAAGAAAGGAAAAGAGATAGCTAAAGAAATAAAAAAGTGGAAGAAAAGAAAACTAAAAATAGTTATTTATGGGAAGTTAGAGAAGATCTAGTAGTTCTAATGGAGTTGTTAGTCAACATTCTATCTCTTAGAGATTTTTTTAAAAAAAAATAGTTTGAAAAGATCTATCGTTGTCCAATGTATCACCATCCGAGAGAGATTGATTTGTGATATTCAGAATAGGACCTGTATCAATCAAAGAATTTCTAATGGTATTTTCCCCTTCAATGTCAATTAGGCGAGAAAGTGGGTTAGCATGCATATCACTCGGGTAGGAGAAGGAGGTTGTGAAACCATTAATAGCACATTACATGCTCAATTTTAGAATTACTTTTCGAATTTTGTTCCATCAACAAAGGATCAACAATTTTCAGATTTTGTTCTTTCATCAAAGGATCAACTCCAGAATTTGTTTTCAGATTTTGATCCAACCTGAAGTTTCCATTCAAATCACCACTAGAGTTCATATGAGTCTACTCGGGTTCACTAGCCAAAAGGGGTAGGTTAGACTGAGTCAAGGTATTGTCATGAGGAGCCAAATTATTATAATTAAAAGCAATGTTAATTAAGTTATCATTAGCCTCCTCACGAACCTCATAAGGATTATTCTTAACATGCTTAGATTGCTCTCCAATAGGCAAATTAGTGGATAGAAAAGGATTAGGGGTATGGGGATGATTCCCATTTTGAGTGACTTTAGGCACATAAGCAAATTTATTGGTTTTTTCATTTGATAGAGTAGGATTAGGATCTAGTAATTTATTATTTTTAAGATGAGGATGCAACACAAAACATTCAGAATGATCATGGCCATGAATCTTACAATGTGTGCAAAAAATAGGAAAGTTCTCAAATTCACTTTTTGATTATAAACTTCTCAGGAGGATCCAAACATCTTTAGATGCTTTATAGTAATATCAATCTCACCAAAATGAAAGCAATTTGATCAGGTGGCTATCAATTTGAAGAGGTTGACCAAAGAGAGCCCCAACCATAAAGAGAACTTGATGTGTAACATAATGTATTCTCTATTAGGAAGAGCTAATATAGCAATAATTGGGGATTCCTCTTTATATCAAAATAGGAGACCATTTGTGCATTTGATAATTAAACACAAAGTAAGAGTGAAGGGCAAAAACTCTTGAATAATTTAAATCATTAGAGAGCTGAATTAAAATATGCCTAGGATCAATCAGATAGTGAAAAAACACACGAAAGTTTAAGGCTATGAAAAATGATCGGATGTTATCGAGTTGGTGCAAGGAAAATTTACCAACTAAAGAGAATTCAAAAGGCTTTGCCAACTTTTCCACATCTAGATCTGAGCACATAACAGCAGACATCCCATGAAATGAGGTCGAGATCAAATTAACCAAAGCATTAGGGGAAAGGTTTGTACCAGATAATGCGTCCTTAAAGGACTTAATTGTAGGTAGAGTAGCAGTTAATTTTGGATCCATAATTCCATGTAAATCTGATGCCCTAGCTGATGCCTCCAAGATGGATAAGCTCGGTTGCACAGAAAATGGCTCCTCCACCATTGAAAGGGCGAAGGGAAACTCACATTAGAGGCCAATCAGAGATAAATTATTGAAAAAATTGATCAAGAATGATCGAAAATTGGCCAAGCCGCAAGGAAAATGAAAGGGGAAAACACAATCGCTAGAGAGCGTCGCGGTTGAGAGGGAAGAGGATGAAAAAATTGGGTTTGGTTTGGTTTAGGTTTAGTTTAGGTTTATTTAATTTTTATTTAGGTTTAGGTTTATTTTTAATTATAGTTTAGTTTATTTAGGTTTAGGTTTATTTAGGTTTATTTAGTTTTTATTTTTTATTTTTAGGTTTAGGTTCATTTATTTTTATTTTAGTTTTTATTTTTATTTTATTAGGTTAGTTTATTTATGTTTATTTATTTGGTTTATTTTTAGTTTAGGTTTAGGTTTATTTTTTTTAGTTTATTTTTTTGTTTAGGTTTATTTTGTTTTTAATTTTATTTAGTTTATGTTTTGGTTTAGGTTCAAGTTTAATTTTATTTATTTATTTAGGTTTTATTTATTTTATTTAGTTTAGGTTTAGGTTAATTTATTTAGTTTATTTATTTATTTAGGTTTAAGTTTATGCTTATTTATTTAGTTTATTTTTTTTTAGGTTTAGGTTTAATTTTTTTTTAGTTTAATATATTTAATTTTATTATTTTTGGGTTTAGGGTTTAGGTTTAGGTTTATTTAGTATAGCATTAGTTTAGGTTTATTTTTATTTCTTTATTTAGTTTATTTATTTAGTTTTAGGTTTAGTTTATTTAATTATTTTATTTATTTAGTTTATTTATTTATTTCAATTTTGTTTTATGTTAATTTATTTACTTTATTTATTTATTTAGTTTATTTAGGTTTAGGTTTAGGTTTTATTTTGTGTAGTTTATTTATTTTTATTTTATTTTGGGTTTAGTGTTTAGGTTTAGGTTTATTTAGTTTAGGTTTAGTTTAGGTTTATTTTTATATATTTATTTAGTTTAGTTATTTTATTTTAGGTTTAGATTTTATTTAGTTTTATTTAGGTTAGGTTTAGTTTTTTTTTTAAGTTTAGATTTAGGGTTTAGGTTTATTTAGTTGTAGTTTAGGTGTAGGTTTAGGTTTATTTTAATTTAGTCTATTTTTTTTAGTTTGGGTTTATTTATTTAGTTTAGTTTAGTTTATTTATTTAGGTTTAGGTTTATTTAGGTTGAGATTTTATTTAATTTATTTTAGTTTAGGTTTTTAGTTTTGGTTATTTAGTTTAATTTAGGTTTATTTAGTTTATTTTTATTTTTATTTATATTTATTTATTATAGTTTAGGTTTATTTAGTTTATTTATTTATTTAGTTTATTTTTATTTATTTATGGTTTAGGTTTAGGCTTAGGTTTATTTTTAGTTTTTAGGTTCAAGATTTTATTTAGGCTTAGTTTAGGTTTTATTTTTTAGCTTGGTGTATTTAATTTATTTTTTATTTTAGGTTTATTTATTTAGGTTTAGTTTAGGTTTATTTAGTTTAGGTTTAAGTTTATTTTTATTTAGTTTATTTTTAGATTAGGTTTAAGTTTATGTTCAGATTTATGTTCAGGTTTAGGTTTAGGTTTAGGTTTAGGTTTATTTTATTTAGTTTAGGTTTATTTAGTTTTCATTTAGTTTATTTACTTTATGTTTAGAGTTTAGGTTTAGATTTAGGCTTATTTTAGGTTTATTTTTAGCTTAGTTTATTATTTAGTTTAGTTTAGGTTTAGTTTTATTTTATTTAGTTTATTTTTTAGGTTTTATTTTAGGTTTTAGGTTAAGGTTTAGGCTTTGGTTTAGGTTTATTTATTTAGTTTAGGTTTTAATTTTTATGTTATTAGGTTTTCTTAGTATTTAGTGTTTTTAGCTATTATTAATTTTTTGTTTAGTTTATTTATTAATATTATTATTTATTAGTTTATTAGTTTTATTAGTTTTATTATTTTATTATTTATTATTATTATTATTTAATTAGTTATTTAAGTTTAATTATTATTATATTTAGTATATTTATTTAAGTTTTATTTATTATTTAGTTTATTATTAATTTAGTTTATTATTATTATTAATATTTTATTTATTAGTTTTATTTAGTTTAATTTATTATTAGTTTATTATTTTAGTGTTAGTTGTTATTAGTTATTTAGTTTTGGTTTATTAGTTTTTTTTTCATTTTATTATTAGTTTTAGCTATTATTATTTACTTAGTTTATTATTAGGTTTTATTAGTTTATTAGTTTATTAGTTTAGTTTAGTTGTTAGTTTTAGTTATTAGTTAGTTATTATTAGTTATTTATTAATTATTTAGTTAGTTTATTAGTTTTAGTTTATTAGTTATTTGTTTCAATTTAGTTAGTTTAGTTATTGGGTTTTGTTTTTTTATTAGTTAGTTATTTATTAGGTTAGTTATGTTTAAGGTTTAGGTTTATTAGTTAGTTATTTTTATTTGTTAGTTTTTTATTAGGGTTTAATTTAGTTAGTTTATTAGTTTAGTTTTAGTTAATAGTTTAGGTTTAGATTAATTTTTATTATTCTTATTAGTTTAATTTATTTTTAGTTAGTTTATTAGTGGGGTTTTTTTATTTATGTTTAATTTAGTTATTAATTTGTTAATTTGTTTAGTTAATTTTTATTATTATTAGTTTATTAATTATTATTTAGTTAGTTTAATTTAGTTAGTTTTATTAGTTTTTGTTTTAGTTTATTATTCTTTTTATTTATTATTACTTTATTAGTTTTAGTTTTAATTAGTTTAGTTTAGTGTTTTATTAGTTTCTTAAGGTTTAGGGTTTACGATTTTAGGGTTTAGGGTTGTAGGTTTAGGGTTGTAGGCTTAGGGTTAGTTTTAGGGTTTAGCATTTAGGGTAAGGGTTTTTTTTATTTTTTTTATTTTTTTATTTTTTTTAGGTTTTAAGGTTTAGGGTTTAGGTTTTAGATTTATGGTTCAGGCTTTAGTTTGGGTTTTAGGGATTTTGGTTTTTTTTAATAGAGAATAAATTTATAATCATCGTTTCTTTTTTTTCATCTCATCAGTCAAGTAACACACCAAGTTCTCAAAGACATAAGCGACAACATAGATAAAAATGAGCATCATAGAAAATCAAAAGCCACAAAAAACTAGAACTATCTCTCTTGTAAAGACACAGTTCCATAAGCGGCCGGTCAGATCAGCGTTCTTGGTTTCTAATTCCCATGAGAACCACGGCCTCTCAGTAGTTGGATGCGCCATCATATAATCTTTCCCTCCACCACCATAACCTCGTGCTCCTCCTACCTCCATAACCACTAGTGCTCCAACCACCATGTCCATATCCACCAGCACCTCTAGTTCCCCCACCACCACTGTGATAACCATCGCCTCCACCTTTGCCTCCACCACCAGATTTAGACTAAGCCTAGTTCACAGTGATGATCCTACTATCGAGGTTCTGCCCATTCTTAGGGTTTAGGTTTAGATTTAAGTTTATTGGATTTTAGGATTTAGGTTTATTTTTTTAATATATTTAGACACTATATGTTTAGGTTTAGTGTTTGGGGTTTAGGGTTTAGGGTTTATGTTTAGGGTTCAGGGTTTAATATTTAGGATTTAGGGTTTAGGGTTTAGGGTTTTAGTGTTTATGCTTTGAGCATTTAGGGTTTATGGTTTAGGGTTTAGGGTCTAGAGTTTAGCGTTTACGGTTAAGGGTTTAGGGTTTAGGGTTTATGGTTTAGGATGTAGGGTTTAGGTTTTTTTTAATTAAGTAAATAAGTAGGTTTAGGTTTTTTAAGTTTTTATTTTTTTTTTTTATTTAGGTTTATTTTTTATTTTTATTTAGTTTAGTTTATTTATTTTAAATTTATTTATTTTACTTTAGGTTTTATTTTAGTTTGTTTTTTAAGTTTAGGTTAATGTTTAAATTTATTTTTTAGTTGAGTTTTATTTTTATTTTATTTTTTAAGTTTAGGTTTTATTTTTTATTTTTATGTTTAGTTCATTTTATTTTATTTAGGTATACATTTTAGGTTTATTTTAGGTTTATTTTTATTTAGTTTTAGGTTTATTTTAGTTAGTTTTATTTTATTTTATTTTTAGGTTTAGGTTTATTTTTTTATTTTGGGTTTACATTTAGGTTTTATTTTATTTTCTTTTAGCTTTACATTTTAGGTTTGTATTTTAGGTTTATTTTTAGGTTTTATTTTTTAGTTTAGGTTTAGGTTTATTTTATTTTATTTTATTTTATTTAGCATAGGTTTAGGTTTAGGTTTTAATTATTTTAGTTTATTTTATTTGAGTTTAGGTTTAGGTTTATTTTATTTTCATTTTAGGTTTAATTTTTTTTTTAGTTTAGGGTTTAGATTTTATTTTTTTATTTATTTTTAGGTTTAAGTTTTTTTTAGTTTTTTATTTTACTTTATTTTAGGTTTATTTTATTTTTATTTTTTGTTTAGTTTTTATTATATTTAGTTTTTAATTCTTAAGTTTATTTTATTTCATAGTTTAGTTTATGTTTTTATTAATTTTATTTTACTTTATTTTTGTTTTTATTCTATTTTATTTTTAGGTTTAGGTTTAGGTTTTGGTTTAGGTGTTTATTTTATTTAGGTTTAACTTTATTTATTTAATTTACTTTTAGATTTTATTTTGTTTTTGTTTAGGGTTTAAGGATTTTAGGGGTTAGGGTTTAAGGTTTTGCATTTTAGGTTTTATGGTTTTAGGGTTTAGGTTTAGGATTTAGGGTTTAGGTTTAAGTTTAAGTTTTAGGGTTTAGGTTTAGGTTAGGGTTTAGGGTTTAGGGTTATTTTTTTTTTAGTTTAGGTTTAGAGTTTAAGTTTAAATTTATTTAGTTTAATTTTTTATTTAGGGTTTAGTTTAGTTTTTAGTTTTTTTATTTAGGTTTAGGTTAGATTTATGTTTTATTAATTTAGTTTATTTTTATTTATTTTAAGTTTAGGTTTTTTTATTTTTTTTTATTTTAGGTTTTAGATTTTATTTTAGGTTTATTTTTTTTTATTTTTTAGTTTAGTTTTAGGTTTAATTTTATTTAGTTGATGGTTTAGGTATTATTTATTTTAGTTTAGGTTTAGGTTTATTTTATTTTGTTTACTTGAGGTTTAGGTTTTATATATAAGCTTAAGTTTTTATTTAGTTTTTATTTTATTTTATTTTAAGTTTTTTTATTTTTATTTTACATTTAGTTTTAATTTTATTTATGTTTTTTAGTTTTAGCTTTATTTTAGTTTTTATTTTAGTTTAGGTTTTTATTTATTTTAATTTAGTGTAGCTTTTATTTTTATTTTATTTTATTTTATTTAGGTTTTTTAAATTATTTTATTTTTAGATTTTATTTAGTTTTGGTTTATGCGTTTAGGTTTTTAGGGTTTAGGGTTTAGGGTGTAGGGTTAATGGTTTAGGGGTTAGGGTTTAGGTTTTAGGGTTAGGTTTTGGGTTTTGGGTTTTGGGGTTTTAGGGTTTTTTAGGGTGTATATATACACAAGTTTGGGGAGTTAGGTTTAGAGTTTTAGTGGTTTTAGGTTTAGGTTTAGAGTTTAACATTGTATGCCCAGGTTTAGGATAGTTTTAGGTTTGAGAGTTTAGGTTTAGTTTAGAGTTTTGGGTTTATACTTTTAAGTTTTAGTTTAGTGGGAATTAGGGTTGATGATTTTTAGAGTTTATAGTTTAGGTTTAGGATTTAGTGTAGGGCTTTAAACTTTAGGAGTTTTAGGTTTAAGTTGGGATTTAAGGGTTTAGAGGGATTAACTAGTGGCTGGGTTGGTAGTTTTAAATCAGGTTAGTTTGGAGTTTAGGGTTTAGTTAGGGTTTTGTTTAGGAGTTTAGGTTAGAGTTTAGGAGTTTAAGTTTAGGATTTAGGTTTAAGTTAATTTAGGGTTTATTTTGGGTTTAGGTTTATAGGTTTAGGTGGGTTTAGTGATTTATTAAGGTTTAGGTTTAGAAGGGTTTAGGGTTTATGATTTAAGGTTTAGGGTGGATTTATGATTTAGTTCAGGTTTAGGATTTAGGGTTTTTTGGTTTAGGGTTTAGGGTATAGATTTTTTTTAATTAGGTTTAGGTTCAGGTTTAGGTTATTTTTTAATTTTTTATATTAGTTAAGTATAGGTTTACTTTTAGCTTAGTTTACTTTTAGTTTTATTTTAGTTTAGGTTTTATTTATTTTTTAGGTTTCTATTTTTAGTTTTGTTTAGGTATCGGTTTTTTTAGGTTTATTTTATTATTTATTTATTTAGGTTTTTTTTAGTTTAGGTTTTGGTTTAGGTTTATGTTTAATTTTTTATTTAGGTTTTGGTTTAGTTTAGATTTTATTTTAGTTTAGTTCATGTTTATTTAGCTTTAGGTTTATAGGTTTAGGTTTTATTTATTTTCTATTTAGTTTATTTCCTTTTAGTTTTTTTAGAATGGTTTAGTTTATTTTATTTAGTTTATAGTTTATTTACGTTAGGTTTAGGGTTTAGGTTTTATTGAGGTTTAGGTTTTAGTTTTATTTAGTTTATTTATTTTTTCTTTTATTTATATTTAGGTTTATTTAGTTTAGTTTATTTAGTTTATGGTTTATTTTTATTTAGGTTTTGGTTTAGGTTTAGGTTTTATTTAGTTTTTATTTTAGGCTTAGGTTTAGTTTAGGTTTATTTTATTTTCATTTAAGTTTAGGTTTATTTTTATTTGTAGTTTAATTTATTTAGGTTTAGGTTTCAGCTTAGGTTTAGGTTTTTAGTTTATTTTAGTATAGGTTTAGGTTTATTTCAGTTAATGTAGTTTAGGTTTTAATTTTTAGGTTTAGGTTCATTTATTTTTATTTTAGTTTTTATTTGTATTTTATTGGTTTAGTTGATTTATTTAGGTTTATTTATGTTTACTTTTTGGTTTATTTTTAGTTTAGGTTTAGGTTTATTTATATTTATTTAGTTTAATGTATTTTTATTTTTAGGTTTAATTAGTTTTTAGTTTTATTTAGTTTAGGTTTAGATTTAGGTTTATTTTTATTTATTTATTTAGGTTTTAGTTAATTTATTTTAGTTTAAGTTTATTTATTTCAGTTTAGGTTTAGGTTTATTTATTTAGTTTGTTTATTTATTTAGTTTATTTATTTATTTAGGTTTAGGATTATGTTTTATTTAGTTTAGTTTATTTAGTTTTATTTTATTTTGGGTTTAGGGTTTAAGTTTAGGTTTATTTAGTATAGGTTTAATCTAGGTTTATTTTTATTTCTTTATTTAGTTTATTTATTTAGGTTTTGGTTTGGGTTTAGGCTTTATTTAGTTTTAGTTTATATTGGGTTTAGGGTTAAGGTTTAGGTTTAGTTTAGGTTTATCCTTATTTATTTATTTATTTTTATTCAAATTATTTTATTTTAGTTTATTATTTTATTTATTTTTGTTCACTTTTTTATTTTTAGTTAGGTTTAGGTTTAGGTTTTTATTTTAGGTTTAGGTTTAGGTTATTATTTTATTTAACTTATTTATATCTATTTAGTTTAGTTTATTTTAGTTTATTTATTTAGGTTTATTAGATTTGTTTATTTAATTTATTTATTTAGCTTATGGTTTATTTTATTTTATGTTTAGGTTTTATTTAGGTTAGGCTTAGTTTATTTTTAGGTTTAAGTTTAGGGTTCAGGTTTATTTAGTTTTAGTTTAGGTT
Source organism: Cymbidium sinense (assembly GCA_021442155.1). NCBI lineage: Eukaryota > Viridiplantae > Streptophyta > Magnoliopsida > Asparagales > Orchidaceae > Cymbidium > Cymbidium sinense. The sequence goes on from CM038226.1 coordinate 101,823,297, forward strand.
TTGGTTTAGGTTTATTTTAGTTTAATTTTTTTATTTAGTTTAGGTTAATTTATTTAGTTTAGTTTATTTTATTTGCTTAAGTTTAGGTTTATTAAGGTTTAGGTATTATTTAGTTTATTTTAGCTTAGGTTTTTTTTTTTAGTTTAGGTTTATTTAGTTTATTTTTATTTTTATTTATTTATTTTAGTTTAGGTTTATTTAGTTTATTTAGTTTATTTATTATTTATTTAAGGTTTAGGTTTAGGCTTAGGTTTATTTTTAGTTTTTAGGTTTTGGTTTAAGTTTAGGTTTAGTTTAGGTTTTATTTATTAGTTTAGTTTATTTAGTTTAGTTTATTTAATTTTTTTTATTTTTGGTTTATTTATTTAGGTTTAGTTTAGGTTTAGGTTTATTTTTATTTAGTTTAGTTTATTTAATTAGTTTAGGATTAGGTTTAGGTTTATGTTTAGGTTTAGGTTAAGGTTTAGATTTATTTTATTTAGTTTAGGTTTATTTAGTTTAGGTTAAGTTTATTTAGTTTAGGTTTAGGGTTTAGGTTTAGTTTAGTTTAGTGTTTAAGTCTAGGTTTAGGCTTATTTTTAGTTTAGTTTATTAAGTTTAGTTTATTATTAGTTTAGTTAAGGTTTAGGTTTATTTAATTAATTTATTTTATTTAGTTTATTTTTTAGGTTTTATTTTAGCTTTCAGGTTTAGATTTAGGTTTAGTTTAGGTTTATTTATTTAGTTTTAGGTTTTAGTTTGTTTTTAGGTTTTATTATTATTCAGATTTTTTTTAGATTTTATTAGTTATTATTTTAGTTTATTTATTATTATTAGTATTTATTAATTTAGTTAGTTTTATTAGTTTATTATTATTTGTTTGTTTCTTAGGTATGTTTATTATTATATTTATTATATTTATTTAGGTTTTATTTATTATTTAGATTATTATTTTTTTGGTTTATTATTATTATTATTATTATTTTAGTTATTTGTTTTATTTAGTTTAATTTATTATTAGTTTAATAGTTTAGTGTTATTATTATTTATTTAATTTTAGATTAGTTTTTTTAGTTTTTTATTATTAGTTTATTATTATTTAGTTAATTAGGTTTAGTTGGTTTCTTTCTTCTTAGTTTAGTTATTAGTTAGTTATTATTATTAGTTATTAATAATTTAGTTATTTATTAGTTTTAGTTTTAGTTTAGGTAGTTTAGTTATTAGTTTAGTTATTGGGTTTAGTTTTATTTGGACCATTTATTAGGTTAGTTATGTTTAGGGTTTAGTTAGTTAATATTATATTTTTTTAATTTATTTAGTTTATTTATGAGTTTAGGTTTAGTTTATTTTTTTTTATTAGTTTAGTTTATTATTTTAGTTTTATTAGTGGTTTTTTTATTTATGTTTAATATTATTAATAGTTATTTATTATTATTATTATTAATTTATTAGTTTTTTTAGGAATTATTATTAGTTATTTTAGTTTAGTTTTATTAGTTTTATTTTATTTATTTTATTATTTGTTTTCTTTATTATTAGTTTATTAGTTTATTATTTATTTTAGTTTTAGTTAGTTTAGTTTAGTGTTTTATTATTTATTAGGGTTTAGGGTTTAGGATTGGGTAGTTTTTTTTAGTTTAGGGTTTAGGTTAGGTTAGTTGGGGTTTAAAGATTAGGTTAGTTAGGTCATTTAGGGTTGTTTTTATTTTATTATTTTTATTATTTATTTATGGTATTTTAGGATTGAGGTTTAGGTTTTAAGTTTTTTTGGGTTTTAGGGTTTTTTTTTAATAAAGAATAAATTTAGATTCCACATTTCTTCTTTTTGATTTCATCAATCAAGTAACACACCAAGTTCTCAAACACACAAGTGATGACATAGATAAAAAATGAGCACGCATAGAACAAATCAAAAGCCCTAGAAAACTAGAACCATCTCCACGATAAAGACACGGTTCCATAAGCAGCAGATCAGACTGACCGTTATTCAATTTCTCTAGTTCTTAATAGAACCACCCTGGCCTCTCAAGTAGCAGGATCCGCCATCATAGCTACAATCTCTCCCTTCGCCACCACCACGGCTATAGCCTCCATCGCTCCTACCTCCAAAACCATGACTGGTCTGACCACCACCTCCATATCCAGGGACCTCCGATCCCCACCACCACTATGATAATGCCTTTGCCTCAATCTAGATAAGTGCAGTTATGATGTTCGCCTTCAAGGTTCTACTCATTCTTATGATTTATGTTTAGGTTTAAGTTCATTAGGTTTTAGGGATTAGGTTTATTTTTTAATTTATTTAGATACTTTAGTTTATTTGTTTTTTTGGAGTTTATTTTTTTTAGGGTTTTATATTTTAGGGTTTAGGGTTTATTGTTTAGCATTTAGAGTTTAGGGTTTAGAGAAGGTTTAGCATTTTAGGGTTTATGCTTTTAAGTTTAGTTAGTTAGGGTTTATTTTAGGTTTAGGGTTTAGGTTTAGGGTTTAGGGTTTAGTTTAGGTTTATGGTTTAAGGTTTAGCATTTAAGGTTTAGATTTTAGGGTTTTGAGTTAAGGGTTTAGGCAAGTTTTTTTTTGTGAAGGTTTTTTAGAGGGGTTTTAAAGTAAGCAAGTTTATGTTTAGTATATTACTTATTTATTAGTTTAATTTATTTTAATTTTATTGGTTTATTTTATTTTTATTTTGTTTAGCTTTATTTTTAAGTTTAAGTTTATTTTTATTTTTAGGTTTAGGTTCAGGTTTTTATTTTAATTTTTTAGGTTTACATTTTAGGTTTTTGTTTTATGTTTATTTTTATGTTTTATTTTTTTAGGTTTAGATTTACTTTTAGTTGAATTTTATTTTTATTTTATTTTTTAGGTTTAGGATTTTTTTTTTTTAGATTTATGTTTAGGCTTTAATTTTATTTTTTTAGCTTTAGGTTTTAGCTTTTTATTTTATGTTTATTTTTAGGTTTTAATTTTCAATTTAGGTTTTGGTTTATTTTTAGTTTATTTTATTTTATTTAGCTCAAGTTTAGGTTTAGGTTTTAATTATTTTAGTTTATTTTATTTGAGTTTAGGTTTAGGTTTATTTTATTTTATTTAAATTATTTTTATTTTAGGTTTAATTGTTTATTTATTTTTAGGTTTACTTTTTAAGTTTAAGTTTTTATTTAGTTTTTATTTTATTTTATTTTAGGCTTATTTTATTTTTATTTTACGTTTAGTTTTTATTTTATTTAGGTTTTTAAATCTGAAGTTTATTTATATTTCTTAGTTTACTTTATGTTTTATTTATTTTATTTTATTTTATAATTTTATATTAGCTTAAGTTTATTTATTTATTTTATTTTTAGGTTTTATTTTAGGGTTTAGGGTTTAGGGTTAGGGTTTAAGGTTTAAGGTTTAGGGTTTAATGTTTATGCTTTAAGATTTAGAGTTTTTAAGGTTTACCTTTGGGTTTCCTGCCTGTTTTGGGTGAGTGTTACCAAGGTGTTAGTTTAGGGTTAGTTATAGGGTTTGGGGTTTGGGTTTAGGGTTTTGAATTTAGGGTTTAGGGTTTAGGGTTTATGATTATTTTTTTAAATTAAGTAAACCATAAGGTTTAGGTTTATTTAGTTTATTTTTTATTCAATTTATTTTATTTTATATTTTTATTTAGGTTTATTTTTTATTTTTAGTTATTTCGTTTAGATTTATTGAATTTAGTTTAAGTTTCTTATTTTAGTTTATTTTTGAGGTTTAGGTTTTATTTTATGTTTATTTTTTAGTTTATTTTATTTTTATCTTATTTTTAGGTTTAGGTATCTTTTTTTTAATTTTTTTATTTAGTATTAGGTTTTGGATTTATGTTTTTAATTTTAGGTTTTATTTTTTATTTTAGGTTTATGTTTATTTTTAGTTTATTTTATGTTATTTATTTTAAGGTTTTTTTATATTATTTTAAGTTTAGGTTTAGGTTTTATTTATTTTAGTTTAGGTTTAGGTTTTTTTATTTTGTTTAGTTGAGGTTTAGGCTTTTTTTTAGTTTAGGGTTTAAGTTTTATTTATTATTTATTTTTAGGTTTATTTTTTAGGTTTTGGTTTTTATTTTGTTTTTAATTTATTTTATTTTAGGTTTATTTTTTATTTTATTTTACATTTAGTTTTATTTTATTTAGGTTTTTTAGTTATAGCTTCATCTATTTTTTAATTTTTATTTATAGATTTTTTCAGATTTTATTTTATTTTATTTATTTTAGGTTTTGGTTTTAGGTTTTGGTTTAGATTTTAGAGGTATTTTAATCATTTTTATTTATTTAGGTTTATGATTTTATTTTATGTTTGGTTTTTTTGGGTTTAGGATTTTAGATTTTAGCCATGGCTCAGTGGTGGGTTTAGGGTAGAAGTGGGTTTAGTGGCCCAGGGTGAGGTTCAGTCAGGTGTAGTAGGTTAGCCTGTGGGTAGGAGGGCCTGGGGCTCTAGTTTGGGTTGGGTTATGGTATGGATCGTTTAGGATTTAAAGAGGGCTCATGGTGCCCAGGGCTCAGTGGTGTCTTTAGTTTTAAGGTTGGATCCTGGTAAAGTATGGTAAGGTAGGTGGGTTTTGGCTTTATCAGGTAGCCTAAGTTTAAGTTTGTGGTTTGTGGTTTGGGTTTTGGGTTTTAGTCATTAGGGTTAGGGCTCAGGTAGGTTATTGTGGTCTGTGGTTATTTTAGGTTTTAGGGTTCATGATTACAGAGGAGGGTTTGGGTTTATGATTTAGGGTGGGGTTTAGAGGGTTTAGTCAGGTTTAGGGTTTGTTTATGGTTTAGGGTATATCTATTTTAATTAGGTTTATTTAGGTTTATATTTTTTCTTTTTATTTTAGGTTTAGTTTAGGTTTATTTTATTTTTAGTTTATCTTTAAATTTTATTTTATTTTATGTTTATTTATTTATTTTATTTTATTTTTAGTTTAGTTTAGGTATTTTATTTAGTTTATTTTATTATTTATTTATATTTTTTTTATTTTAGGTTTAGGTTTAGGTTTATGTTTTATTTTATTTTAGTTTCTTTTATTTTAGTTTAGTTTAGTTTATGTTTATTTTATTTATTTTTTTACGTTGAGGCTTTAATTTTATGTTTTATTTTTTATTTTATTTTTTTTTAGTTTTTTTAGTATTGGTTAGTTTATTTTACTTAGTTTTTAGTTTATTTTAGTTTAGGTTTATTTATTTTTTATTTTTTTTTGGGTTTAGGGTTTATTTAGGTTTTTTATTTAGTTTTATTTTTATTTTGGGTTTCTTGCCTAGTTTAGGTTTATTTAATTTATGTTTAGTTTAGGCTTATTTTTTATTTATTTATTTAGTTTGGATATTTTATTTAGGTTTAGGTTTTATTTAGTTTTATTTAGGTTAGGTTTATTTATTTCTAGGTTTAGGTTTGGGTTTTATATTTAGTTTTAGTTTATAGGTTTAGTTTATTTTAGTTTAGTTTATTTTATTTGGTTTTGGTTAGTTTATTTATTTAGTTTATTTATTTTATTTTATGTTTAGTTTATTTAGGTTGAGGTTTTAGTTTGTTTATTTAGTTTTAGTTTATGTTTATTTTATTTTATCTATTTATTTTAGTTTAGGTTTATTTAGTTTATTTATTTTTTTTATTAGGTTTATATTTATTTTAGTTTTGGTTTAGTTTGGTTTATTTAGTTTAGGTTTTATTTTATTTTTTTTTTTATTTATTTTTTAATTAAGGTTTATTTATTAGGTTTAGTTTAGGTTTATGTTTTAGGTTTAGGTTTAGGTTTATTTTTTTAGTTTAGGTTTATTTAGTTTTTAGTTTATTTAGTTTGTGGGTTTAGTTTAGTTTAGTTTAGGGTTTAAGTTTTTTTTAGTTTTATTTTAGTTTTATTTAGTTTAGTTTAGTTTAGGTTTATTTTATTTATTTATTTTATTTATTTTATTTTTTTTGGTTTTATTTTAGGTTTGGCTTCAGTTTAGGTTTATTTATTTAGTTTAGGTTTTAGTTTTTATGATATTACGTTTTATTATTATTAAGTGTTCTTTTAAGTATTATTAGTTTTAATTTAGTTTATTTTCATTATTATTATTTATTCATTTATTAGTTTAGTTAGATTTATTAGTTTATTATTATTAGTTATTTGGTTTGTTTTATTATTATTAGATTTAGTATATTTATTTAGGTTTTATTTATTATTTATTTATTATTTCTTTAGTTTATTATTATTATTATTTAGTTATTAGTTTATTTAGTTTTATGTAGTTTAATTTATTAGTTAATTAGTTTAATGTTAATTATTATTTTATTTAGTTTTAGTTTATTAGTTTCTTTAGTTTTGTTATTAGTTTTGGTTATTATTATTTAGTTAATTTATTAGATTATTAATTTTGTTTAGTTATTAGTTTTAGTTATTAGTTACTTATTATTATTAGTCTTTTATTAATTATTTAGTTTTATTTATTTATTTTTTTTAGTTATTAATTGGTTTAGTTAGTTTAGTTATTAATTTAGTTATTGGGTTTAGTTTTATTATTTTAGTTATTTAATAGTTATTTATGTAGGGTTTAAGTTTATTTGTTATTATTATTATTATTATGTTAGGGTTTAATTTAGTTAGTTTATTTAGTTTTAGTTAATAGTTTAGGTTTAGTTTATTTTTTTATTAGTTTAGTTTATTTATTTTACTTAGTTTATTATAGGGTTTTGTTTATGTTTAATTTAGTTAGTTTGTTTTTTAGTTTAGTTAGTTTTTTATTATTGTTTTTATTAGTTTTATAGTTTTATTAGTTTTGTTTTAGTTTATAATTAGTTTATTTAGTTTTATAATTAGTTTTAGTTTATTATTTATTATTTTAAGTTTTTAGTTTAGTTTTTTATAAGTTTCTTTTTGGTTTTATTTGAGTTTAGGTTTAGGTTTGAGTTTGGTTTTGTGGGTTTAAGTTTAGGTTTTTAGTTTGGGTTTAACATTTGGTTTAAGGTTTTTTTTATCTTTCTATTTTTTTATTTAGGGTTTATCTAGGGTTTAGGTTTTGGGTTTAGGTTGATTTTTTTAGTTTGGGCTTTTGGTATTTTTTTTAGAGAACAAATATACAACATTTCTTAGTTTTGATTTCATTAATAAACTAACACAACAAGTTCTCACAGCGATTACATTAAGTGCATTATGCAAATCATTAGAAAACTAGAGTCTCTTTACTATAAAGACTTCATTTTGGATCGATCTACCATTCTTGTTTCTTTTATCAAACCTCGACCTCTCAATAGCGATCAACATCATATTTTATCTCCCTGCCACCACCATTTACCTCCTCATTCCTCTACCTCAATATCTGCCCAACCACCACCCCATATCCACCAGCCTCTAGATCCCCACCACCACTATGATAGTTTATATTTTAGCCTCCATGCCTTTGTCGCCTTAGCCATCTAGATTTTTTTGTGATTTAAGTTCACAATGTTTAGGTTTTTTAGTTTAAGTTTATTAAGTTTGTGGTTATTTTTTAATTTATTTAGATACTTTAGTTTAGGTTTCTATTGGGGTTTATGGTTTAGGGTTTAAGGTTGGGTTTTTTAATGGTTTAGCATTTGGATTTAAGGTTTAGTTTTTAGGTTTAGGGTTTAGTTTGGTTTTATTTAGGGTTTTTTTCTTAGGGTTTGGGTTTAGGGTTTTTTTTAATTAAGTAAATCGATAAGTTTAGGGTTTTTTTAGTTTATTACTTATATATTTTAGTTTAATTTATTTTTATTTTTATTTTGGTTTATTTTTTATTTTTATTTAGTTTAGTTTATTTATGTTTAGATTTATTTTTTAGTTTAGGTTTAATTTTTTAATTCTAAGTTTAGGTTCAAGTTTTTATTTTAATTTTTTAGTTTATATTTTTGGTTTTATTTTTGTTTTATATATTTTTTAGGTTTAAGTTTATTTTAGTTGAATTTTATTTTATTTTATTTTTTTAGGTTTAGGATTTATTTTTATTTTTTTTTACGCTTTTTATTTTATTTTTTATCTTAAGTTTTAACTTTTATTTTAGGTTTATTTTAGGTTTTAATTTTTTGGTTTAGGTTTAGGTTTATTTTATTTTATTTAACTTAGGTTTAGTCTAGGTTTTAATTATTTTAGTTTATTTTATTTGAGGTTTAGGTTTATTTTATTTTATTTATTTTATTTTATTTTAGGTTTAATTTTATTTATTTTAGGTTTATTTTTAGGTTTAGGTTTTTATTTATTTTTTTATTTTATTTTATTTTAGGTTTATTTTGTTTTATTTTTTTTATTTAGTTTTATTTTATTTAGGTTTTTAAATCTTAAGTTTATTTATATTTCATAGTTTAGTTTATGTTTTTATTTATTTTATTATAGTTTATTTTTATTTTTTATTTTATTTTATTTTTAGGTTTAGGTTTAGGTTTTAGTTTAGCTTTTTATTTTATTTTATTTTATAATTTTATTTAGGCTTAAGTTTATTTATTTATTTTATTTTAGTTCTATTTCTTTTTTTAGTTTTTAGGATTTGGGTTTAGGTCATTTTTATTTGGGTTTATTAGGTTTATCAGGTTTTATTTTGTGTTTAGGCTTTGGGTTATTTTTAAGTTATTTGGATTTAGGGTTTAGGTTTAGTGTTATTAAGGTTTGTGGTTTGTGGTTCAGTGGTTAGGGTTTGTGGGTTTGTGGTTTAGCCTAAAGTTAGGGTTTGGGGGATTTATTTAGGTTTTAGGATTTAGGGTTTAGGGTTTTAGGGTTTATGATTATTATTTCTTAAATTGGCAAACCATGGGTTTAGTTTATTTAGTTTATTTTTATTTTTATTTTATTTTTATTTTATTTTTTATTTTATTTTTAATTTTTAGTTTCTTTTAGATTTATTGATTTTAGTTTAGGTTTTTATTTTGGTTTATTTTTTTAGTATTTTATGTTTATTTTATAGTTTATTTTATTTTTATCTATTTTTTTAGGTTTTATTATTTTTTATTTTTTCTTTTAGTTTAGGTTTTATTTTATTTTAGGTTTATTTTTGGTTTTATTATTTAGTTAGGTTTAGGTTTATTTGTAGTTTATTTTATGTTATTTATTTTAAGGTTTATTTAGATTTTAGTAGTTTAGGTTTATTTATTTTTATTTTAGTTTATTTTATTTTATTTTTTATTTATTGGTTTATTTTTTAAGTTTAGGGTTTAAGTTTTATTTATTATTTATTTTTAGTTTTATTTTAGGTTTAGGTTTTATTTAGTTTTATTTTATTTTAGTTTAGGTTTATTTTATTTTTTATTTTATTTAGTTTTATTATTTTTTAGGTTTTTTAGTTTACTTATTTTATTTTTTTTTAGTTTTAGTTTAAGTTTATTTATTTTATTTTATTTAGTTTTTTTTTATTTTATTTTATTTAGGTTTAGGTTTAGGTTATAGATAGTTTTATTTTAATCATTTTATTATTTTAGGTTTATTTATTTATTTTTGGGTATAGATTTTATGGTTATTTTTATTTAAAGGTTAGTTTAAGTTTATAGGGTTTATTAGGGTTAGTTAGGTTTTTAATTTGGGTTATTATTAGTTTATAGGTTCATTAGGTTTAGAGTTTAGGGTTATGGTTTTTTATAGGTTTATAGGGGTTAGTTAGGGTTTTAGCATTAGGGTTTTTATTTTTTGTTTAGGTTAGTAAGTTTAGAGTTTAGGGTTTTGGGTTTAAGTTTAGGGTATAGTTTTGGTAGGGTTGGTTTAGGGTAATTTTAGGTTTTAGGGTTTAGGGTTTTTTTTTGAAACCCCGTATAGGTGGAATTTTATTGGCACAAAAAAGGGTTACAAGGTCCTTAAAGGGATAAACCTAACTAATCTCAAGAGAGCTACAATCACTAGGAGTAAATCTATCTAAGTACATCAAAAGTAAAAGAAAAGAGTAAAGCAAGCAAAAGATACAAAGTGATTAACAAAAGTAAGCAAATGAAGGATGAGGGCCAATGTTCTATAGGAAGTGAGAATGCATGACACTATGGAGCAACCTGCAAAAGAAAAAGAGAAAAGCACTTGCAAGATTATAGACAAGAAGAAGAGCAAAGTAATACAGAGAAAATGATAAGTGAGAGCAAAGAAATCTGAAAATGGTAATAAAGAAGTGGGATAGAGGAGGCTCAGTCCACACCAAGTTGGGGTAGATGCAAATATGAGCATCCAAACTTCAGCAGAAGGGTTACATCACAAGAGCTACTACCAAACCAAAATGGAGTGAAAGCATCACAACCATCATAGCCAACAAACCTGTATAGCCGCCATTTGATGAAGATCTTTTGAGCCAAAATACCTACAAGAATAGGCAAAGCCGTATACACAGATGTGGAAAGAAGTAAAGAGCAAAGTGGGTAAGGGGATCCCATGCCAAATATATGTCATCATATTAGGCTCCATTGCTTGATAATCCCAACTCAAATGAAAGAGAGCCATCAATGTCAGGTCATCCATACTGGAAACTAGATCTAAAGGATAATAAACAACAAATTTTGAAATCGCAAGAAACCAGCAAAGACAAGAGGAATTAACCCCATTCCAATCAGGACATTAATAAATATACATTCTAAAAGTCAAGTAAGTAGCTCGTGGTTATTTCCCATCAAAAGATAAGCAAAGAATGTAAGTAATGCATTCTTAACAACCTCCTTATTTAAAAATTGAGAACAACAATTATAAGGGAAACAAAGATACCCCAAGCCCAAATTACCACAGAAATGGAAGTACATAGTAGATAAGAAACAAAAGTGTCTCCCCACCATGAAACAAGTAAGAGATAATCGAGATAACACCATAGAAATTGTTTCCTTATGATCAAACTCATTAATCCAGTTCAGCCAACAATCCTGAGAGTAATAGCTAGGAAGGTGGCCATAAATCCACCCAATGAGATTAAACAATGCAAAGATTAAAATTAAGAGAGGTAAAAGTATAGTCACAATGCACAAATGTAGCATAAGCTAGAGGAAAAAATAGTAGATATGAAGTCCCAAATGCTAAAAGCAAAAACCCAAAAGCCAATAATCAAATTGTGCAGGAAACAGACAACAACCACAAAAACAACTTGGATAAGGGAAATAGCATACCCCAAGCCCAAATGACCACAGGAAATGGGAGGACAACAGAAGATAAAAGAAGGTAAAGGGATATGATAACAACAAAACCCAAAATCATAACCATATGGGCAAAAACCGAGAACCATAAAGACATCCTTGAAAAGGACCCAAAATCTAAAGGCCACAAGTAAGCAATAATGCAATTATTACCCCACCAAATTTAAGCAAAATAACATGAAAATTACCGCAAAATAGATGAAAACCAAAGTAGAGAGGAACATAAGATTCAATGATCCATAACACCAACCACAAGATAGAATAGAAGAAGTTGGCCAACCCCATCAAAATGGAAGATGCTTTCCAAATAGAGGGAATAGGTTTGTATTCCAAACCTTCAATAAGTTGCAAACAGAAGCTACAAGGAAGAAAACCACCAAGGAGATAAGAATAAAGAAAACACATTCTAGTGAAGGGAAAATAAATTAAAAGCAATCAACAAAAACAGACAACAAGAAAGACAACCCTGAAGAGCTAGCAACAAAGGAATCAAAGATCCAGAGAAGCCAACAAACAAGATAATAAAGAAAGCAAAGAACCACCTTACAAATAGAATACCTTAGAAAAGAAAGAACAAAAAAACCCTGAAATCAAAAAAACCATTAAGAAAGTCCAAACCCGTGAGAAGAGATAAGGATAAACAAGAGATAAGAAATCTCCCTGGGTTGGAAGAAAGAGGTACCCAATCAAAAGCAACTCCAAAGGCACCTTGCTGGACAAGAAGGACAACCCCATAAATAGCTTGAATAGTGAGTCCGGATCTAGATCACCAACAACCAAGATGATAATTAATAGCAAAAAAAAACCCCAATGCAAATATACAAAACAAAAGTAAAGTCCAAGGATAGGGAAAGGATCGACCAAAGCTAATAAACAGATGATCACTAGTAGCAAAAGCTAATAAAAGAGACAAGCAACAAAGCAAAAGCAAGAAACAATCAATAACCTCAAAAAGGTCCAACTGATGAAGACAATAAAAACCAAGGATAAGCTAAAATCCAATTATGGTAATCACAAGTACAATTTTAGAGCTAAAGGGTAGAAGATAGAAAACTAGGTGATCAGTTGCAGCCCAGAAGCAAGCAAAAAAGTTAGTCAAGATAAAAACATGCAACAAATAGCCAAAAACCACAAGGTTAGCCTACAAATAGATATTAATTACAACAAAGGAAGTGTTGATTCTACCCATATAGGATGGGAAGAGGGGATTAGCAATTACCATCAGCAAACCAACCCTAAGAGTAGCCTGCATGATAAAAGGCTCAAAAATCCAATAACCAAACATTAAAACATCAATAAATATTGCATCCTACATAAGAAACATAGAAGTATTTATACAACATAGGTTACTAAGTGGTTCCAAGCAGGTTCATCTTTGATAACCAGCAAGACACAAAATTTAATGCCAATAGCTAATCCCACAGCATCACTAAAATTGGAAATCTGGAGGTAATTCCAATCCATAATAAGGAGAATAATATCGAGTAAGTTAGATCATAAAGTTGAAGAGGGATATCTCATAGCATTGATGCAAGGATCCCAGATTATAATTCCAAAAAAAGGAAAGAAATATGTCCCTGTTGACCAAAAAATACATCATCAACAAAAGAGCATTAAATAGTATATCTCCCTCCAGAGTAAACCCTTATCATTAACAAAGGAGATTGATAGTAAGACCCCAATCAAGATTGGGATAGTAAACCAACAAGATGTTACAAGCAATTGACCAAGTGGGAGTATTAGGATGATGCATCAACAAATTTGAGAGGTACAACAACACCTTATCAGTGTAAGTAACAAAAGTAAGAAGCCCTCAATTAAAGGAAATGCAATTAAAATAAGAACACATGTCATAGAAATCAAAATAGCAAGTAGTATCCGGGTGAAACATCAGCAAATATCAAGAGAACAATAACATTGAATATAAAATGGAAATTTAGTTAAACAGATATTGAACCAGATCAATCCCACAGGTTAGATTAATTTCTGAGATAAGGGAGCCCAATATTGTCCAAATTAACCAAGCCACGCAAATGTTTGGGTAGGGTGAGTTGATCAAAGAAAATTATACTATCCAATCTAGCTCCAGATTAGCAAGGTAATCAAGACATGCATTACCCTCACCATACATGAGTGATGTTAAAATTAAATTGGGTAAGAAGAAGAGCTCTAGTTTGCTTGAGAAGGTAGTACAATTCGTGTTGCTCATTTTGGTGGAAGTCAAAAGATCAATCAACAGAAGGGCATCCACCTCAATCCAAATATTGAGCCAACCATTTTGAAGGCAAATCTCAAGAGCTTTGTACCGCCATAAGCTCAAGAAAAGGAATAGAGCAAGAATTAAGGGGGTAAGCAAAAGCACATAGGACTTTACCATTAAGATTACTGAAAATGCCACCACAACTTAAACCTTTATGAGAGATAGAGCCATCAATGTTAATTTTAATAGTATGATCTTGAGATTTTACCCAATAAATAATCTTGTCATTTCTACAATAGGGTTGATCCAGTAAGTTAAGACCCAATTTATTGGCCACAAATTTATAACTTTTGAATTGTTTGTAGTGAATGAGATTGGCATTAAACAAGTCACGAATTTTGTTTTTAATTCTAGCAATTATCCTCATGTGGTTCATATGGATCTCATGATATTTTGCATCATTTCTGTCCAACCATATGAACCAAATAAGAGTGATTGTAGTTATGACTTTAATGTGACATTTAATAGTGTTGTCAAAATAAACTTCAAGAAGTTGATATAAATTTAAGGATCCATTGAAAATAACAATGTTAAAGAGATCATCATACCAAATCCAAAGTTTAAGCAATGGCCCCTGAACAAAGACATGATTCACATTCTCAATGTGAAAGCAAAGATTGACATTTTGAAGGTAATTGAAAACCTTTACCCCACAACAAGGAGTCATGAAGTTTTTCAAAATACGCCAAGTAAGAACATAATAAGAAGTAAGGATAGTGTTATTCCAAAGTTTGAGAAACACATTGGAAGAATCATGAGTTTCTTTAATTTGATGCCAAACATTTTTAAAGTTGAAATCACCATTCTGTGAGAGCTTAAAAAGGATCTGATCTTGATTGGTAGGAATGATAGGAATAGTAATAAGTTTGTTCAAGAGAAAAGAAGGAATATAATTAGTAAGCTTATTATTGTTCCACATATTATTCTGCCAGAAAGATTTCACTTTAATAGCGACAGTGGAATGGGTAGAGAGTAAGTCATCAATGGACCCACATCCACCCAGCTTATCTTGCCAAAAGAAGGAGAGTTAATCCCCAAAAAATTAAGGATTATGCATCCCATTTGATAACAAAGTCTTTTCCAAACAGAGAGTCTCCCACTTTATAGGGACAAATGAGGGGTGCTTACCCGACAATATTTAGTCATGAAATTAGCCCAAAGACTATTGTTACTCCTAAAATTCCACCGAGTTTATAGAAAAGGCAAGGATAGCTTCTTTGATTGGCTTACATCCAAGACCACCGAGAGTGCCACAACTTTTAAACTAAGAGGTCCAGTGCATTCTTTTATAGGAGCTATTAGAGCCCTAGAAAAATTTGTTAATGAGACGCTCAATTCTGTTAATGATAGAAATGGTCGGCATAATGGTTTGGATGAGATATAAAAGCATGAAATTAAGAATGCTCTTAATTGAGGTGAGCCTACCACTGAAAGAGAGTAAATAAAATTCCCAAACATAAATTTTATTAGAGATTTTTTGTATAAGATCATCAAAAAGATGAGATCTTTTCTAACCTTTAAAAAGCAAAGCCCCGAGATAATTAATAAGAAGTTGATGTTACTAAAAATTAGTAATTTTGGAGATTTAGTTGAGCCTATTGGTAGGGATTTTAGTGGAAGGAATGAAACAACATTTTCCTTCATCGAGAAAGAGACCACTTTCTTTGCCAAATTGATTTAAAAGGTTCTTAATAGTTTTAATGTGAATAGAGGCATTGCAAAAGATTATAAAATCATCAAAGAAAACGATGAGAAACAGGAAGACCACCATGAGTTTTAAAAAACATGGATTTTTATTGAAAAGATCATTAGCTCCTCAAAAGATATTCAACAACAATAATAAAAGAGAGGGTGAAAGGGGTCTCCTTGTCTCAAGCCATGCCTTGAAGTAAAGAAACCTAGGGACTCACCATTCATAATAACAGAACCAAACATTGGTAATACAATTTTTGATGAGGCGGATGAAATTAACAGAAAACCCAAACAAATGTAAGATTTGAAAGAGGAAATCCCATAAGAGGTTATCAAAAGTTTTAGTGATGTCCAGTTTGAGGAGGATGTTGCCTCCTCTAGGGAACATCAATGTCATGAATCAACTCTGCTAGAAGGATATTGTCTGATATAGCTCTATTTTAACTGAAGCCGCTTTGGTTAGGAGAAATAATTTGGAGTAGAGGACTTATCCTATTATTAATTTAGTGATGAGTTTTTGAAAGAAGGTGCAAAGGCTGATAAGTTTAAAATCTCCCCAAGAATCGATTATTAGTTTTGGGAATGAGGACAATTGAAGTGCTAGAAAAGTATCTAGTAAAGAGCGCCATCAAAGAAATCAACACATATCAACAAGGTCGACTTAATAAAAGGCCAACAATGCTAAAAGAAATGGGTCGATAGCCATCCAACAAGAGTCGGTTCATGCTATTGAGAGTATTACTAATCTCACTTTAGAGGACACAAAGTGAGTAAATAATTTTCATCATTAGTAATCATGAGGGATTAGTGTTGGAGAGGGCTTCTAAGGGAGGGTTGATGTTTAATAAATTTTGAAAATGTTGTATGAGAATCTTTAATTTCATTATTAAGGATCTAGCTACCGCAATATTTTTGATTTTTGAATAGAGTTTAAGGCTTTCCTTTTTTGAAAAGAGAATGGAAATACCTTGTATTTCTCACCACCATTAAGAATATGTTTGCTAGCGGCCTTTTGACGCGTTTTCCTCCATATTCGATAATTTGTCAAGTTATATTTAGTGTTCAACTCATCAAGCTTACTAGATCAAGACAACATCTTCAAGGGAGCAAACTAATTATTCCTAATTTTAAGATTGGCAAAAGATTTTAAAATGATGCTTGTTCCAAATTTAGGTTTTCTTTAAGTCTTTGAGCTTAAGCCAAAGCCAATCATGCCTTTAATGAATTTTCTGAATAATCCAATGGAAACAACATTAATGAAATCAATGATGTTGGGTCCACATATTTTGGAATCTAAAAGGGAGGGGAGGAAAGATGAAGAAGTTTTGATAGAGATCAAAAGTGGAACATGGTCAAAAAGTTACTCAAATGCTCAATAGAAGTGAGGGCCATTGATTGATCCAAAGGAATTAAAGTGGGTCCTATCAAGCCATTGCCAAAGTCTAGAGTTATTCCACATATAGTGGAGCAAAAAAACTAATATCAGTAATCGAGGATCATATTGAAATCTTCCATGGAATGGATGTTAGAGAGAATCCTCCTCCTCAGGAAGCAATAATAGTGTTGAAATCACCCCAACCAACCGTGTTTGTTAATAGAGGAGGCAAGGTTCTTGATCCCAAAGGATGTTCCTACTAGTCTATTACAAGAAGCATAGATAAAGGAACCAAGAGCAAAATTCACCCAATGAGATTTGAACATTAACCAATTGTTTGAGATCATCAAGGATAGAAATGTTGATTAAACTATTCCAAAAACACCAAATTTTATTACTAATATTATAAAAGAAAATTTGAAAGCCAAACGTTCTAGCAACATGGGTGATCTTAGAAGAGTGAATGAATGGCTCTATAATAACAAGGTTATGTTATGAGTGTGACAAAGGCTCCTAACATGATTGTGGATAGTGAGAGTCCCAATACCCCAAACATTCCAAATAAGAAAATTGATCATAATAAGGTGGAAGGAAAAGAAAAGAGATAACAAAAAATTGAAGGAGAAGAAAAAGAGAGCATGAAGCAATTATTTGTGGGAAGTTAGAGAAGATCGAGCAGTTCTAGTGGAGCTATTATTGAACAATCTAGCTTTAAGGGATTTTTTTTAATAACTATTTGAAAAGGCCTATCTATGTCCAATGTATCTCCATCATAAAGGGAGTGATTGGTGATATTTAGAATAGGAGCAGATTCATCAAAGCATTCCTAATGGTGATTTCTCTTCTTGTATCGAGTTAAGTTGAGAAATTGATTAGCATGGATATCACTCAGAGTAATAGAAGGAGAGGTTGTGACACCATTAATAACACAAATTTCATTCTCATTTACATGATGATTATTCAGATTTTGGTCCGTCATAAAAGTATCAACATTTTTCAGAACAATTCCAGAATTAGTTTTGAGATTTTGATCCAACTTGATATTCCCATTCAAATCACCATTATGATTCATATGAGCCAATGGATTGTCTAGTGATGCCAAATTTTTACAAGTAGGAGTAATGTTAATTAAGTTATCATTAGTTTCCTCACAAACCTCAATATCATTATTTTTACCAGGCTCAAATTGTTCTCCAATAGATCAGAGTAAAGGAGTAGGTAGGAGGGTGAGTTCCATTTTGAGTAGTTTTAGGCACATGTTTAACTTATTAGTTTTTCATTTCCTAGAGTGGGATTATGATCCAACAATTTATTCTTTTAAGATTAGGTGTAACAAAAGCATTCAAAGTGATCATGACCATGGATCTTATAGTATGTGCAAAAAATAGGGAAATTTTCAAATTCCATTTTCTGATTATACCCAAATTTTTCTAAACCAATCCAAACTTCTTTAAGGTACTTTTTGGTAATATCAACCTCAACCAAGATATGTACAACTAATGGTCGAGATCTCATGGCAGTGGCTTGATCAATTTGAAGGGGCCTACCAAAGAGAGCCCCAACTGCAAATAGGACTTTATGGGTAACATAATGTATCCTCATGTTTGGAAAGGCTAGCCATAAAGGAATAATAGGGGATTCCTCTTTGACATCAAAAAGAGGTGACCATTTCAAGAGCCTTATTTGATAATTGTACACAAAGTAGAGAGCAAAGACTCTTGAGTAGTCTAAATCATTCGAATGAATAATGCCTAGGATCGATCAACCCGATAGTGAAAACTCAAAGCTTTAGGCGAATAAAGATCGATATTGTCAAGAGGGGACGAAGGAAAATTTTCCAACAAATGAAAATTCAAAGGGCTTTGCCAATTTTTCCACATCAAGATCTAAGCACATTACAGCCAGCATTCCATGGAAGGAAGTTGAGATTAAGTTAATTGAAGCATTAGAGCAAGTGTTCTTACCAGATAATGTGTCCTTGAAGGACCTAACAGCAGGTGCATTAACGGATGAAGTCAGATCCAAATTACCTTGTAGATCGGAAGGCTTAGCTGATGCCTCCAAGTTCGACGAGCTTGGTTGCATGGAAAGCGGTGCCTCCGCCATTGTAAGATCAAGGAAAAATCACATAAGTGGCCAAACCAAGAGCAATAAACCAAAATATGATCGGGAAGGCGAGATGGCCAAACCATAAGAAAATGAAAGGGAACAAAATCTGAGAGAGCCACAAGAGGAAGGGTTATGGTTTGGATGGGTTTAGGTTTAGTTTGGGTTTAGGATTTAGTTTTATTTTAGGGTTTGTAGGTTTAGTTTCTTTATGGTTTGGGTTTAGGTTTTCTGACAGGGTTTGGGGTTTAGAGTTTAGGGTTTAGTTTGTTTAGGTTTAGGGTTAGGGTTTTATTTTAATTAGGTTTAAGTTTTAGTTTAGCTTTATGTAGGTTTTTGGTTAGGTTTAGTTTATTTATTTCTTTTAGTTTAGTTTATCTTTTAAATTTTATTTTTGTTTATGTTTTATTTTTTTTTAGGTTTTTTTAGTTTAGTTTAGTATGTGGTTTATTTAGTTTATTTTATTATTTATTTCATAGCTGTTTAGGTTTTATTTTTTTATTTTAGATTTCTTTTTTATTTTAGTTTAGTTTATTTTATTTTAGTTTAGTTTAGGCTTTTTTATTTTGGTTTATTTCTTTTAGGTTGAGGGCTTACTTTAGGTTTAGGTTTTAATTATTTTTTTATTTTAGTTTTTTTAGTATAGGGTTTGTTTATTTTATTTAGTTTTTAGTTTAGGTTTAGGTTTATTTAGTTTAGTTTAATTTTTAGGTTTAGGTTTTATCTAGGTTTAAGTATAGGTTTTATTTATTTTTCTTTTATTTATATTTTTTGTTTATTTTGTTTAGTTTATTTAGTTTAGTTTTTATTTTTATTTAGGTTTAGGTTTAGCATTAGGTTTTATTTAATTTATTTTATTTAGTTTTTATTTTAGGTTTAGGTTTAGGTTCAGATTAGGTTTATTTAATTTTTATTTTGGTTTAGGTTTAATTTTATTTGTAGTTTAGTTTACTTAGGTTTACGTTTCGATTTAGGTTTAGGTTTAGGTTTATTTAGGTTTATTTAGTTTAGAATTTTTATTTTTAGTTTTAAGTTTATTTATTTTTATTTTAGTTTTTATTTTTATTTTATTAGTTTTGTTTATTTATTTAGGTTTATTTATGTTTAATTATTTGGTTTATTTTTAGTTTAGGTTTAGGTTTATTTATTTTTGTTTAGTTTAGGCTTTTTTTATTTTTAGGTTCATTTAGTTTTTAGTTTTATTTAGTTTAGGTTTTCATTTAGGTTTAGGTTTTCTTTATTTATTTGGTTTAGTTATTTATTTAGGTTTAGGTTTATGTTTATTTATTTAGTTTATATATTTATTTAGGTTTAGGTTTAGGTTTTATTTAGTTTAGTTTATTTAGTTTTATTTTATTTTGTGTTTAGGGTTTAGGTTTAAATTTATTTAGTATAGGTTTAGTTTAGGTTTATTTTTATTTCTTTATTTGGTTTATTTATTTACTTTTAGGTTTAGGTTTATTTATCTAGTTTATTTAGGTTTAAGTTTACGTTTTATTTATTTTATTTAGTTTTATTTTATTTTGGGTTTAGTTAGGTTTTGGTTTATTTAGTTTAGGTTTATTTTAGTTATTTATTTAGTTTAGATATTTTATTTTAGGTTTAGGTTTTATTTAGGTTAGGTTTAGTTTATTTTAAGGTTTAGGTTTTGGGTTTAGGTTTATTTAGTTTTAGTTTAGGTGTAGGTTTAGGTTTATTTTAGTTTAGTTTAGTTTATTTGATTTGTTTTTGTTTAGGTTTATTTAGGTTTAGGTTTTTAGTTTAGGTTATTTAGTTTAGTTTAGGTTTATTTAGTTTATTTTTATTTATTTATTTTAGTTTAGGTTTATTTAGTTTATTTTTTTATTAATTTAAGGTTTAGGTTTAGGCTTAGGTTTATTTTTAGTTTTTAGGTTAAGGTTTCGGTTTAGGTTTAGTTTAGGTTTTATTTTTTAGCTTAGTTTACTTAATTTATTCTTTATTTTAGGTTTATTTATTTAGGTTTAGTTTTGGTTTAGGTTTTTTTCTATTTCATGCAGTCTATTTATTTAGTTTAGAATGATGTTTAGGTTTATGTTTAGGTTTAAGTTTAGGTTTAGGTTTAGGTTTAGGTTTAGGTTTATTTTGTTTTTGTTTAGTTTATTTAGTTTAGGTTTAGTTTAGTTTAGGGTTACGTTTAGGTTTAGGTTTATTTTAGTTTTATTTTTAGTTTAGTTTATTTAGTTTTGTTTAGGTTTAGTTTTATTTTATTTATTTATTTTATTTAGTTTATTTTTTAGATTTTATTTTAGGTTTTAGGTTTAGGTTTAGGTTTAGGTTTTGGTTTATTTATTTAATTTAGGTTTTAGGTTTTATGTTATTAAGTTTTATTTTTTTATTAAGTGTTCTTTTAAGTATTATTAGCTTTTAGTTTAGTTTATTTTCATTATTATTATTTATTAGTTTATTAGTTTAGTTAGTTTTATTAGTTTATTATTATTAGTTAGTTTCAAGGTTTGTTTATTATTATTAGATTTAGTATATTTATTTAGGTTTTATTTATTATTTAGTTTATTGTTATTATTATTAGTTTAGTTATTAGTTTTTTTAGTTTAATTTATTATTAGTTAATTAGTTTAGTGTTAGTTGTTATTAATTATTTAGTTTTAATTTATGAGTTTCTTTAGTTTTATATTAGTTTTAGTTATTATTATCTCATTTGTTTATTAGTTTATTAATTTAGTTTAGTTATTATTTTTAGTTATTAGTTACTTATTATTATTAGTTTTTTTTTATTTAGTTTATTTAGTTTATTTTTTAGTTGGTTTAGTTATTATTAATTTAGTTACTGGGTTTAATTTTATTATTATTTAGTTTTGTAATAGGTTATTTATGTTTAGGGTTTAGGTTTATTTGTTAGTTGTTATTAATAATTAGTTATTTATTAGGGTTTATTATAGTTAGTTTATTAGTTTAGTTTTAGTTAATAGTTTTGGTTTATTTTAGTTTTTATTAGTTTTATTTGTTTAGTTTATTATTACTTAGTTTATTAGAGGGGATTTTTTTGTTTAAGTTTAATTTAGTTATTAGTTTGTTTATTAGTTTCGTTAGTTTTTATTATTATTAATTTATTAGTTTCTTAGTATTTATTTAATTAGTTTAGTTTAGTGTTTTATTAGTTTCTTATTAGGGTTTAGGGTTTAGGGTTTAGGGTTTAGAGTTTAGGGTTTAGGGTTTAGGGTTCTAGGTTTTAGTGTTATAGGTTTAGGGGTAGTTTTAGGGTTTAGCATTTAGGTTTAGGGCTTTTTATTTTTTATATATTTTTATTAATTTTAGGGTTTAGGGTCTAAGGTTTAGGTTTTAGGTTTTAGGTTCATTTTTTAGTTTAGGCTTTAGGTTTTCTATTTTTTTAAACAGAGAACAAATTTAGATACAACATTTCTTAGTTTTGATTTCATCAATCGACTAACACACCAAGTTCTCAAAGACATAAATGATGACATAGATAAAAAATATGCATGCATAGAGCAAATAATATAGAAACTAGAACTTTCTACTATAAAGACACAGTTCCATAAAGCGGTCAGTTGGCCATTCTTATTTCTCTAGTTCCCATCACAACCACCCACCTCTCGAGTAGTAGGATCAAACTATCACAATCTCTCTCCCTCCCCACCACGGCTAAAACCTCTATCACTCCTCCTACCTCCATAACCACCACTACTCCGACCACCACCTCCATGTCCACCAATGCCTCCAGATCCTCCACCACCACTGTGATATCCACTGCCTCTAGCTTCGCCTCCACCTCCTCCACCTTCGCCTCAACCACCAAATCTAGATTTAGCCTGGTTGACGGAGATGTTCTTGTTGTCAAGGTTCTGCCCATTTTTAAGGTTTAGGTTTAGGTTTAAGTTTATTAGGTTTTAGTGTTATTTTTTTAATTTATTTAGATACTTTCAGTTTAGGTTTAGGGTTTGGGGTTTAGGGTTTAGGGTTTATGGTTTAGGGTTAGTGTTTAGGGTTTAGGGTTTAACATTAAGGGTTTAAGGTTTAGGGTTTAGGGTTTAGGGTTTAGGGTTTTAGGATTTATGCTGTTATGGTTTAAGTTTTAGGGTTAGGTTTATGGTTTAAGGTTTACGCTTAGGGTTTAGGGTTTAGGGTTTCGGGTTTAGAATTTAGGGTTTAGAGTTTTGGATATAGGATTTAGGGTTTTTTAGGGTTTAGGGTTTAGGGTTATTTTTTTGTTTAGGGTATTTGGTTTTGGGTTTAGGATTTTTAGGGTTATTTTTAATTAAGTAAATTTTAGGTTTAGGTTTATTTAGTTTATCTTTTATATATTTTAATTTAGGCTTATTTTTTATTTTTATTTAGTTTAGTATATTTATTTTAGGTTTATTTATTTTAGTTTAGGGTTTTATTTTAGTTTTTTTTAGGTTTAGGTTTATGTTTAGATTAAATTTTTTAGTTTAGTTTATTTTATTTTATTTTTTAAGTTTAGGTTTTTTTTATATTTTTTAGGTTTAGATTTAGTTTTATTTATTTTTTAGGTTTATTTTTTTAGGTTTAGTTTTATTTTTAGTTGAGTTTTATTTTTCTTTTATTTTTTTAGTTTAGGCTTATTTTTTAGTTTTAGGTTTAAGTTTAGTTTTTTATTTTATTATTTTAGCTTTAGGTTTTAGGTTTAGGTTTAGGTTTAGGTTTATTTATTTAGTTTGGTTTTAGTTTATTTAGTTCAGGTTTAGGTTTATTTTAGTTTAGTTTAGGTTTTGGATTAGGTTTAGGTTTTAGGTTTATTTTAGGTTTACTTTATTTAGGTTTTAGTTTATTTAGTTTAGTTTAGGTTTAGTTTTTATTTATTTAGTTTATTTGTTTTAGGTTTATTTATTTTTTATTTTCTTTTATTTTTAGGTTTATTTATTTTAGTTTAGTTTAGGTTTAGGTTTAGGTTTATGTTTATTTATTTATTTATTTTTTTATTTTTTTTTTTTTTTAGGTGTAGGTTTAATTTTTTATTTATTTAGTTTTAGGTTTACATTTTAGGTTTTAGTTTAGTTTTGGTTTATTTATATTTTTTTATTTATTTAGTTTATTTAGGTTTAGGTTTATTTAGTTTAGTTTAGGTTTATTTCTTTTATTTTTATTTAGATTAGTTTACTTTTTTGGTTTAGGTTTAGGTTTTGATTTTGGTTTATTTAGATTTATTTTTAATTTTAGGTGTAGGTTTATTAATTTATTTTAGTTTAGGTTTATGTTTATGTTTATTTTATTTAGTTTAGGTTTATGTTTAGGTTTAGGTTTATTTAGTTTAGTTTATTTTGATTATTTAGTTTAAGTTTAAGTTTAGGTTTAGTTTAGGTTTTGGTTTATGTTTAGGTTTAGTTTAGGGTTTAGGTTTAGGTTTAGTTTTTATTTAGGTTTATTTATTTTAGTTTATTTATTTTTTAATTTAGTTTTATTTATTTTAGTTTATTTATTTTAGGTTTAGGTTTAGGTTTAGGTTTAGGTTTAATTTATTTAATTTATTTATTTAGTTTATTTTAGTTTAGTTTAGGTTTATTAAGTTTATTAGTTTCATTTATTTTAGTTAAGGTTTAGGTTTAGGTTTAGTTTAGGTTTAGGTTTAGGTTTAGTTTAGCTTTAGGTTTAGGTTTAGATTTAGGTTTAGGTTTTATTTTATTTTTAAGGTTTAGGTTTAGGTTTAGGTTTTATTGTATTTTTTAAGCTTAAGTTTAGGTTTAGGTTTAGGTTTAAGTTTAGGTTTATTTAGTTTAGGTTTAATTTTAGGTTTTGTTTAGGTTTAGGTTTAAGTTTAGGTTTAGGTTTATTTTTATATAGTTTATTTAGTTTATCTTAGGTTTAGGTTTATTTAGCATAGTTTAGTTTACTTTAATTTAGTTTAGGTTTATTTATTTAGTTTAGTTTAGGTTTAGGTTATTTTTTAAGTTTTAGTTTATTTATTTATTTATTTTTTGTTTAGTTTATTTAGTTTAGGTTTAGATTTAGGTTTATTTTATTAATTTAGGTTTATTTTTAATTTTTTGTTTAGGTTTAGGTTTTTATTTTAGGTTTAGGTTTATTTATTTTTTGTTTAGTTTAGGTTTATTTTAGGTTTAGGTTTAGGTTTTAGTTTAGATTTATTTTAGTTTATTTTTTTTAGATTTAGGTTTAGATTTAGGTTGAGGTTTAGGTTTAGGTTTTTTTTTGGTTGAGTTTAGTTTAGTTTAGGTTAAGGTTTAGGTTTATTTCAGTTTAGGTTTAATTTAGTTTAGGTTTCTTTATTTAGTTTAGTTTAGTTTATTTATTTTAGGTTTAGGTTTAGATTTAGTTTAGGTTTATTTTAGTTTAGTTTAATTTATGTTTTAGGTATTTTAGGTTTAGATTTAGGTTTTATTTTTTTTAGTTTAGTTTTTATGTTTAGTTTAGGTTTATTTAGTTTATTTAGTTTAGGTTTTTTTTAGGTTTAGGTTTTCTTAGTTTGTTTATTTAGTTTAAGTTTATTTAGGTTTAGGTTTAGGTTTAGGTTTATTTATTTAAGTTTAGTTTATTTATTTAGGTTTATGTTTAGGTTTAGATTTATTTTTATTTTAGGTTTAGGTTTGTTTTTATTTAGTTTAGTTTATTTAGTTATAGTTCATTTAGGTTTAAGTTTATTTAGTTTTGTTTAGGTTTAGGTTTATGTTTACATTAGGTTTATTTTTTTTTAGGTTTAGTTTTATTTCAGGTTTAGGTTTAGGTTTATTTTAGGCTTAGGTTTAGGTTTATTTATTTATTTATTTTAGGTTTAGGTTTAGGTTCATTTTAGTTTAGTTTAGTTTATTTAAGGTTTAGGTTTAGTTTATTTGGTTTATGTTTAGTTTTAGGTTTAGGTTTAGGTTTAGGTTTTAGGTTTAGTTTTAGGTTTATTTTAAGTTTTATTTAGTTTATTTTAGTTTAGTTTAGGTTTATTTTATTTAGTTTCGGTTTAAGTTTATTTTATTTATTACATTTTAGTTTAATTTAGTTTAGGTTTATTCTTAGATTTTGGTTTTAGGTTTATTTAGTTTAGTTTAGGTTTATTTTAGTTTATTTTATTTAGTTTATTAGTTTATTTACTTAGTTTAGGTTTAGGTTTATTTATTTTATTTTATTTTATTTTATTTATTTAGTTTAGTTTTAGGTTTAGGTTTATGTTTATTTTATTTGTTTTTTTATTTTATTAATTTACTTTCTTTAGCTTAGGTTTATGTTTAGGTTTAGGTATTGGTTTTGGTTTATTTAGTTTAGCTTATTTTAGTTTAGGTTTATTTAGTTTAGTTTAGTCTAGGTTTATTTTTTTTATTTCTTTAATTTAGTTTTATTTTAGTATATTTTTAGTTTAGTTTAGGTCTAAGTTTATTTATTTAGTTTTGTTTATTTAGTTTATTTTTAGTTTAGTTTATTTTCTTTTTTATTTAGTTTAATTTAGTTTAGGTTTAGTTTAGGTTTATTTAGGTTTTATTAGTTTAGTTTATTTAGTTTAGTTTATTTAGGTTTAGGTTTAGGTTTAGGTTTATTTAGTTTAGGGTTTAGGTTTAGTTTTTTGGTTTAAAATTAGGTTTAGGTTTTGGTTTAGTTTAAGTTTTATTTTTTTTTTTTTGGGTTTATTTATTTAGTTTAATTTATTTAGTTTATTTTATTTAGTTTATTTTATTTAGTTTATTTATTTAGTTTAGATTTAGGTTTTATTTATTTTAATTTAGTTTATTTAATTTATTTTTAGGTTTAGGTTTAGGTTTAGGTTTAGTTTAGTGCATTTATTAATTTATTTAATTTCATTTAGGTTTTAAGTTTTACTTAGTTTATTTTAGTTAGTTTTTTTTATTTATTTATTTAGTTTAGTTTAGTTTAGTTTATTTAGGTTTAGATTTATTTTATATTATTTAGTATTTTTTTTATTTAGTTTAAGCTTAGGTTTTGGTTTAGGTTATTTAGTTTAGGTTTATTTAGGTTTAAGTTTATTTTGTTTAGTTTTATTTAGTTTAGGTTTATTTTAGTTTAGGTTTAGTTTAGGTTTAGTTTAGGTAGGTTTAGGTTTAGGTTTTATTTTATTTTAGTTTATTTAATTTAAGTTTATTTAGGTTTTGTTTAGATTTTATTTTATTTAGTTTAGTTTAGTTTAGGTTTATTTTATTTAGGTTTAGGTTGATTTATTTTAGTTTATTTTCTTTTATTTTATTTAGTTTTAGTTTATGTTCATATTAGTTTACATTTTTTAAGTTTATTTAGGTTTAGTTTAGTTTATTTATTTTTATTTAGTTTTAGGTTTAGGTTTAGGTTTAGGTTTATTTTTATTTTGTTTAGGTTTATTATTTAGTTTTTAGTTTAGGTTTTAGGTTTAGGTTTATTTTTATTTAGTTTTTTTATTTAGTTTATTTAGTTTAGTTTATTTATTTAGTTTAGTTTATTTATTTTTAGTTTAGGTTTAGGTTTATTTAGTTTAGGTTTAGTCTATTTTATTTTAGTTTATTTTATTTATTTAGGTTTAAGTTTATGTAGTTTAGGTTTTAGGTTCAGGTTTAGGTTTATTTTTCTTTAGTTTAGTTTAGTTTAGTTTAGTTTAGTTTATTTTTAGTTTAGGTTTATTTATTTAGTTTAGGTTTTATTTATTTAAATTAGGTTTTTTTTTTTATTATTTAGTTTTAGTTATTTAGTTTATTTTTAAGTTTAGTTTATTTAGTTTAGGTTTTGGTTTACTTAGGTTTATTTAGTTTAATTTAGATTAATTAATTTATTTAGTTTATTTTACTTTATTTAGTTTAGGTTTGGGTTTAGGTTTAGATTTAGGTTTAGGATTAGTTTAGTTTAGTTTAGTTTATTTTAGCTTAGTTTAAGTATAGGTTTAAGTTTAAGTTTATTTAGTTTAGTTTATTTTATTTTGTTTATTTATTTTTAGTTTTTATTTTATTTTATTTATATTATGTTTATTTGTTTTTTTTTTCATTTTAGTTTAGGTTTAGGTTTATATTATTTAGTTTAGTTGAGGTTTAGGTTTAGATTTTAGATTTAGGTTTAGGTTTAGGTTTAGGTTTTAGCATTTAGGTTAG
Organism: Cymbidium sinense; assembly: GCA_021442155.1. Lineage (NCBI taxonomy): Eukaryota > Viridiplantae > Streptophyta > Magnoliopsida > Asparagales > Orchidaceae > Cymbidium > Cymbidium sinense. The sequence continues at coordinate 101,850,808 of CM038226.1, forward strand.
GGTTTATTTTATTTAGGTTAGGTTTAAGTTTAGGTTTAGGTTTAGGAGGGTTTGGATTTTAGGGTTTGGGTTTAGGTTTAGGGTTTAGGTTTTAGTTTTGGTTTAGTTATAGTTTAGGTTTAGGGTTTAGGTTTAGTTTATTTAGTTTATTTTTAGGGTATTTAGTGGTTAGATATACATTTATTTTAGTTTAGGTGATTTAGGATTAGATGTTTTGCATCATTTATTTTATGAACCAAATAAGAATGATAGTAGTTATGACTTTAATGTGTCCATTAGTGTTGTCAAAATAAATTTATAAATTTAAGCCATTGAAAAGACAATGTTAGTCATCATACCAAATAAAGTTTAGAAGAAATGGTTAACAAAACATGATTCACATTCTCAATGTGAAAATAGCATTATATTTTAGGTAATTGAAAACCTTTATAGAGTCCACAGGATGAAGTTTTTCAAAATACTAGTAAGAATAGAGTAAGAAGTAAGGAAATTGTTGTTCCAAAGTTTAAAACACATAGGAAAAATCATGAGTTTCTTTAATGTGAATAAACATTTTTAGTTGAAATCACCATTATGTGAAAGCTTAGGATATGATCTTGATTGGTAGGAATGATAGGAAGTAGTATGCTTATTTAGGAATATGAGCAGTAAGTTTGATTCACATATTATTAGTTTACTTTAGTAGTAGGTTTGAATGGGTAGAAAGTAAATTAGTCAATGGACACCTCAGGTTTAGGTTGTCTTAAAGAAAGAGGAGCTAGAGTTAATCTCCGGAAATTTATTTCATCCCATTTGAGAACAAAGTCTTTAGGGAGGTCTTTTATAGGGGCAAATGAGAGGTTTTAGGTTTAGTCATGAAATTAGTTAGACTATTATTTTCTAAAATTCCACCAAAGTTTATAAGAAAAAAGCGTAGTTTCCTTATTGGTTTTACATAAGACCACCTTATCAAAGTGAGTTTTATACCAAGAGGCCCAATGCATTTTTTTAGAGGAATTTAGATAGTTTGTTAATAGTAGGTTAATGATAGGTTTATGGTTTGAATGAGATACAAAGACATGGAGTTATGGGTGCTCTTAATCAAAGTGAGCCTACCACCAAAAGCAAGTAAGTGAAATTCCCAAATAGAAATTTTATTAGAGATTTTTTGGATTAGCTCATTATAAAGGTGAGATCATTTTTTACCTTTAAAAAGAGGAGCACCAAGATATTTAATAGGAAGTTGTTAATGTTGAAAATTAGTAATTCTCAAGATTTGGTTGGTCCTATTGCTAGGGATTTTAGAAGAAGGAATGAAACAACTTTTGCCTTTGTTGAGAAAAAGATTTTATTTTATTTATTTAAAAGATTCTTAATAGTTTTAATGTGAGGAATTCATTGCAAAAGATTATAAAGTTATTAGCAAAACTAAGATGAGTGGGAAGACCACCTTGAGTTCTATAAACATCCTAGGATTATTGAAAAGAAGATCATAGGACTTTGATAGATATTCAACAACAATAATAAAAAGAGAGGGGGATAAGGGATCCCCCTGTATCAAACCATGCTTTGAAGGGAAAAATATAGGGATTCACCATTCATGATAACAAAGAACCAAACATTTGTAATGCAATTTTTGATGAGGCAGATAAAATAACCAGAAAACTTAAGGAAATGAAGAATTTGAAAGAGGAAATCCCAAGAGAGGTTGTCAGCTTTAGTGATGTCCAATTTAAGGATGTTACCACCTCGATAGGAGTCAACATCATGAATGCTCTTATTTAGTATGTTATTAGATATTGCTCTACCTTTAATAGTTTGATTGGGGAAATAATTTTAGCAAGACTAATTCTATTAGTAATTAATTTAGCAATTAGTTTATGAAAGGTTAGGTTTTGAGATTATATTATTAGTTTGGGAATGAGAATAATGGAAGTGATATTTAGGTAAAGGGTTATAAAAATCAACAATATCAATAAGGTCGGTTTAATAATAGGCCAATAATGTTGAAAGAATTGAGTCATGTAACCTTAGGCAACAACAGAATATGTTCTTGCTATTGAGAATATTACCAATCTCACTTAGGACTAGGTAAGTGGTTTTCATCATTAGAGATCATAGGAGATCAAATGTGTGTTAGAGATGGCTTCTTAGGTGATTTGTTTAATAAATTTTGAAAATGATGTATGACAGAATCTTTAATATCATTATTGTCAGTAATCCAGGTTTCGTTATCATTTTTGATTTTTTTAATAGAGTTTAAGGCTTTCTTTTTTTAAAAAAGAGCATGGAAATACCTTGTGTTTATCACCATTATGTTTATCAGTTTTGGTTAGTAGATTTTATATTTGATAATTAATCAAGTTATCTTTAGGCATTCAAATCATTTAAGTATAGGATCTTCAAGAGAGCAAACAAGTTGTTCCATATTTTTGAGATTTAGGATTTTAAAAGATGCTTGTTTTTTTAGATTTTTTGTTTAAGTTTTAGCTTAAGAAAGTGAATCATGCCTTTAATGGAATTATCAAAATGAATAGGGGCACCAATTAATGGAAACAACATTAATGAAATCACTATGTTGGATCCACATATTTTGGAATCTAAAAAAAGTAGGGGAGGATAGTCTAGTGGAGGATTTTGAGAAATCAAAAGCTGAGCATGGTCAGATAAAGTTCTGCTTAAATATTCAACCAAAGTAAGAGGCCATTGATTAATCCAAAGGGAATTAAAGAGGGTCCTATCAAGCTGCTGCCAAAGTCTAGAATTATTCCACGTGTAGTCAGAACCTGAAAAACCAATATCAATCAGATTACAATCAAGAATCATATTAGAAAAGTCTTCCATGGAATGAATGTTAGGAGCAACCTCCTTCTTTCGAAGCCGAATAGTGTTGAAATCACCACAAACCAACCAAGGTTTGTCGACATAGGAGGCAAAGGTTCTTAAGTTATCCCAAATGATGCTCCTACCAGTTCTATTACAAGAAGCATAAATAAAGGAACCAAGAAAAGAAAATTCACCCAATGAGATTTGAACATTAACCAATTGATGAAGGTCATCAAGGATAGAGATGTTGACTAGATTATTCCAAAAACACCAAATTTTATTGCTAATATTATAAAAGGAATTTTGGAAGCCAAACATTTAGCAACTTAGGTGATCTTAGAAGAGTGTATGAATGGTTCAATAACAACAAGTAAGGCTATGTTATGAGTGTGACAAAGGCTAACAGGTTTAGTTTAGAGGTCCCAATACCCCTAACATTCCAAATAAGTAAATTAATCATAATAAATAAGATTTAGAAAGATAGAAAAGAATAAGAAAAAATAGAAGAAAGACACATGATGTAATTATTTATGGGAAGTTAAAGAAGATCTAGTGGTTTAGTGGAGCTATTAGTGAACATTCTAGCTTTAAAGGATTTTCTTAATATTTGAAAAGGTCTATCTATGTCCAAAGTATCTCCATCCAGAGATTGATATGTATTTAGAGTAGGGCCAATATCCATCAAAACATTTAATTGTAATTTATTCTTAGGTCAATTAAGATGAGGTGGGTTAGCTTATCACTCAAGGGTAAGAAGGAGAGGTTGTGAAGCCATTAATAGCATAATTTTCATGTTGAATTTAGGAAATACTTTTATTTTGTTCCACTACCAAAGAGTCAACATTTTTAAATTTTGAACTTTATCAAATGGGCACTTTAGAATTAGTTTTCAGATTTTGATACCTTATTAAGTCATTAGTTTCATATGAGTCTCATAGGTTTTAGAGGTAAGGTAGAATGAATCAAGTATTGTCTAGAGGAACCATAATTAATTAGAAGCAATAATAGGTAAATTATTTTATGAAGCATGAGCCATATTATTTATGCTCTCCAATAGATAAATCTAGATAATAATCCCTTTTGAGGAACTTTAGGCACATAATTTATTTGTTTTCATTTGCTATTAGAGGGTTAGAATAGGTTTAATCTTTTTTAGATGAGGATGCATACAAAGCATTAATGATCATGACCATGAATCTTAGTATGCAAAAATAGGAAATTTTTTTCCACTTTTTTGATATAAATTTCTAGGTTTACTTATTTTGGATACTTTTTTTAATATCATCTTAGAATAGCTATGGTCATGATCTAGCAGTGGCGATCAATTTAGGTAAAGAGAGTTTAACCACAAAGAGGACTTGATGTGTAACAATGTATTCTCACATTAGGAAGGGCAAGCCATAGAGGAACAATAGATTATCTTTTTTACATCAAAAAGAGGAGATCATTTCAAAAGTCTCATTTGATAATTATACACAAAGTAGGAGTAATGAGCAAAAACTCTTGAGTAATCTAAGTCATTAGATAGCTGAATAAGGATATGCCTATGATAAATCAATCCGATAGTGAAAATGCCAGAGAGCTTTAGGCTATGAAAAGGATCATATATTATCAAGAGTCGGGTGAAGAAAATTTACCAACTAAAGAGAATTCAAATGGACTTTTCCATGTCAAGATCCGAGCATTACAGGCATTCCATGAAAAGATGTTGAGATCAAGTTAATCAAGCATTAGGGAAGTGTTCTTAGGATAATGCATTTGAAGGACTTAACGGTTTGGTTAGTGGTTTAATTGATAGAACAAGGTTTAGGTTAGAGCAAAAAGTATGATAAGGATTTAGAAAAGTTTAGAAAATTAGAGGGAACAAATAGGAGTTTTAGAGGTTTTAGGTTAGGTTAATGTGTTTTCTATTTCAGGTTTAGGTTTAGGGTTTTGGGTTTTGGGTTTAGGGTTGCAGGATTAGGGTTTAGGGTTTACTATTTATAATTTATAGTTTAGGGTTTTTAAGGTTTAGGGTTTAGTGTTTAAGATTTGGGGTTTAGGGTTGTATGTTTTTGGGTTTAGGGTTTATGGTTTAGGGTTTTAGGGTTTAGGGTTTAGGGTTTTATGGTATTTATTTTTAGTTTCATTTGTATGTGTATATGTGAGGGGACAACACATAGATCTGAGGATATACTTATTGAGGTGATCAGATACGACATCAAAGAATAGTGCACTATCTCAAAAGATAGAAATCACTACGCTATGATGGACCTAATCACTTAATAAGGACTCCTAAGGCATGATGGGTCTTCATATATACCAGAGATTTTTTTTCATACTTTACATGGAAAAGTAAAGCGGAGTTTATTTAAATCGGGTTCATTAAGTTCCCTATGGAGGCAAGCCCCCATAGTTAATTACATCTTAAGAAAAATTAATCCCTTAAGAATACTCTCGATTAATGTAAATTATTGTGTCAAAGAATTCAAAGTTAGGACTATCAATAAATTGGTTATATTTTAGAAGATCAAGTGGGATGGATCAAAGGGAAGAGTTATTATCTAAACCAAAGGAGATGAGTAGTACTCATGATACTAGGTAGTGAGTCAATCTATCCTATGGTTGGGCTTTATATATTAAAAATTTTGGAGATTTATTTATTTGATTTGAAATTTTATTAGAAATCTAGGACTTATAATTCCATAATACAAGATTGTGGAAATGTTGAGATGAGGATTTATGCTTGTAGCCCATAAAGGGAAACAACAACCTCAGATCCTAAATCTAGGGAACTTTGGTGAGGGCCAAAGCATGACCTAAATCTAAGGGGAAAGTGGTTATATGGTTTACCTCCACAAGAGAGAGTAAACCACTCAACTGTTAGACTTATTATCACACAGGTGACGACCACTACTCCTCTATATACTTTAAATCCATGTAGGCAAGTCATATGCTTTTGTGAGATGGCTAGGTTGTTATTATTTAGAAAATCCTTAAACCACTCCTAAGAGACTAGAGCATGAGGGGTATGAATATTGACTTAAATCTAATGCAAATTCTTATCAAATTTTATTTAATTTAGGACTCTTTATTTTGACACAGGCTATAGGATTTTGTATGCCTAAATGCATGAGAAGTTGATTATGAGCCAAATCAAAAGGGAAATAGGTGTTCTCCCATCATAGGCTCTCAAAGGTTAAGCCCATTATATCTAGAAAAGATGGAAGCCATCTCTTAACAAGAGTGAAACAAGATGATTTTGCATGATATTAAACATATAACATCCAATAAGGGTTACTAAATATTTTATTATCTTGATTTAATGCCTAAGTTTTTATATGAGATTATGAGTTATTTTAAAAGTTTAGTTATGAGTTGCTAATGGGATAGAAAATTTATTTTTATTCAAAGAGCCTAATTGCATCCAGGCCATATAACAATCACCAATCATAAACAAACTATGAAAAGGCATGCTTTTTCTAATGCACAAGCTAAATAAAACATCAAATAATTTTTATAAAGCTATTGCAAAAGAATAAAAGGCTGATGCGGTCAGTACCACCATACATCCCGAAAAGAAATGTGGGTAGTTGAGTTCTTATACAACCATTACAAGAGAATAATTACAATTACAAATGATGAATGTTATGGGGTCTTCATTCTTCATTCTTCCTTCTTCATTTCTTCATCTTCCATTTCTTCATTTAATTTTTTTCTATTTCTTCCTTCTTTTGGATTGATTTGGATATGCTTGCTCCAAAGGCATTACATGGTACAAAGACTTGGTCTAATAACCAATGCTCATCCTAATCCCTCATAATACTCATCCTAATCTAATGCAAAATTACATTAAAAGAAGGAAAATAAATCTAGCTACACTACAAAATAAATGTTAGCTAAACACATACAACCTAAATTATATGAATAATTTGGACTTAGCACCACATGGGTAACCAAGCCCACCTATCTTAACTTGGGTTATGCTTAGGGGCTAAGCAACCTGCATAGCAAAAGCATTTATATTTTTATTTAGCAGCCCCTTAAGCACAACCCCCTATAGAAAGCATGATTAGGCTTATATCGGCCTAACATCCACACTATGCACATGCACCCTAACATCCAGTCTACAATAATACATCATGAAACAAGTATACATCAAACCATACACCTCCCTAACATAAATCTATAAATGGTGACTTAGTCTAATGTGCATGAATTAAAGCTTGTGTGGTATGTCCTAACTAGGCTTTAGAGTTGTAATTTGCTAAGTGTGAGGGATTTAATTTATAAAGTGGTTGATTTTACTTTAAGTGATTTGATTGATTTAAATATTTTACTTAGTGTTTTCTTTCATTTCATATGGTCTACACTTAACAACTAAGTGTTATAAATAAAAGAAATAGAGGGAACCTCTCTTTCATCCCTACCTTAAGTCACTTCTAAAGCAAGTTAATTAATCAATTTCCTTTAGTGAATAGCATATTATATGTTTTAATTAGTCCAAAGTTTAGGTTCACTCTAAATAACCTTATTATTTAATAAGAAAGGCATCTTAAGATTAATTAGAATGAATTACTATAACATAACACATGTTTATTCATTTCTTTCCATCATGTATATCATGCATATGATTAAATCTATGCATTCCTATACATGCAATTTATATTTTAGCATACTTGAATGATGCAAAGAAGTGTGTTTGAAATTTAAATATTTCATTTGATTGAATCATGAATGCATGCCTTTTTAATAGAAAGAGGGATTTTTCATCCATTAGCTAGATACACATTCACATGTATAAAAGTTTTAAGTGAGTACATCATCATTATTACACAGTACAAGACCTACTTAGGGCTACTTAAAGCCTCGCATTTGTCGGACTAATATACCACTTTTCTTAGATACATATAGATGTATAAACTACAAGGATAGGAAAAACCCATGCAAAAATTGTATTTGATTTATATGACTTATGATTCTTATTCATTGGCCACATCACACATACACATGTATAAGAGTTTTAAGTGAGTACGACACCATTTTGCGTGGGGGCATAAGGTATAAGACCCTAGCTACTTAAAGCCTTCCACCGGGTTGTCAGACTAATATACCACTTTTCTCGATCTGTGAATATATGAAAAGAACCAGAAGAAGAACTCATGCAAGAAGTCATATTTGATTTATTATATGATTTACATATGTGGTATGAAATTCTTCTAAGTTTTAGCATGGAAATGCATAGGAATAGATTTAGACAAATGTTGTGTGCTTTTCAAATAAACTATACATTTGTAATTCCTATGTGAATACATGTAAGATAAGAAAAGAGAGCTTCATATTGCATATCTTATATTATCAACACATGAGAACCTATATATATTTGTAATTAATATCACTCCATTTATTATAATTTATTTATGAGATTTTGAAAATAATTTTTGATTTAATAGTGATAATAACCACACCTATTTTTAATTTAAATCAACACATGCAATTTGACATAAATGAAACCATTTCATTTAGTTAATTTTAAAGGAATGAATGCATGATTACACATGGGAAGCAACATTTAACATGATTGGAAAAAAATAAAGGAACATAAGCACATTATCTCATTCATTCCAATTAATTCTAAGGACAATCATACTAAATAAAGCCACTTAAAATAAACCAAAGTCCTTTAATGAGATTTCTTAATTTTGAGTTTGATTTGATTTAGGAAATGAAAGAGATTTGTGATCCTAATCCCATTCCTCATGTGTGAGTTAATTTGATTTAATGAAGAAGTATTTAAGTTGATTTTATGGTTTAATTAGGTTGGGGTATGAATTAAGCCAATTAATTAACTTACCTACATCACCTTAAGTTAATTTACAAATTAATAATGATATGATATGCAACCACATGGAAAGTAAATTTGCAATGCTCTAAGAAATGGAAGGGGCTTAATGAAATTAGCTCATGATTAATAGTTAATTAAGCTTAAGGGATCTCACTTAACTACTTTTATAGTATTCTCACACATGTGAGCTAATCATAATTTCATTACCTCCCCCTTTGGATTATTGAACACCCAAAGAGCTACAAGATTAAATTAGAGAAATAGATTCAAATTAAATTAATTAAATTTTTTAATTAACTAATTAAACTTTAATTTAACCAATCAAAATGAGATGGGCTTAGAAAGAGACAAAGAAGGGAGCCTAAGTCTCAGTCCATAAATCCATCCAATTAGTTGATTAAAGTTGAGGGTATGATTTGGATTTTTTGATTAATTTAAGGGGTGTTGATTAATTAATTATTTAAGAGGATTAGAGACTTAAAGAAAAGATTGGAAGAGGAGTCCCAATCATTTCTCTTGACTTTATCATCATTAATAGAGGTTAATAAGCTTAATTGATTAATTTATTTTCTGTTCATTTACATAATTATCACTAATTACAGTGAGAAAGTTATTAAGGCTTAACCCATTGGTTTCCCTAATTAAGCAACCAATAAAATCCCAAAATAGGAGGAAGAGATCATCCCCTTAAAATGCATAAAAGTTTGAGATTAATTGGATGGTTAATTAGAGTAATTAGTACATTTCTAATTAAGCCTTTAATTAAGATAAATCCACTATTCAAAATCAATTAATAATAATTTTCTTGATTACTCTAAAATATCTTTAAAATGAGCCTAAGTTTGTATTTTTTATTGATTTTTTTTAGAATTAGTTATGAATTTAGGAACTTTTAGGACTAAAACTAGTTAATTAGCCTAATTAGAGCCTTAATCCCATCAGCCATATGGCACATGGCGCTTTTCATTATGGCACGATGTGATTTGCTATTTAAGTTATCACATCCAAATGATGACTCGAATGGCAGTGCATGCGGTAACTCCATGGACCATCCGATATAAGATTCGAAGGATTAATTAGAGGTTCTAAGCGTGATTAGATCAGGACCATTCATCTTGATCACGCGGGATGGACAGTACATGATCTATCTCCTCCCTAACGTCGAACAATGGCTACCATCCATCGAATTTATTTATTTATTTCATTTTTAGGTTTTATTTAGTTTAGGATTAGGTTTTAGGTTTTTAGGTTTTTAAGGTTTAGGCTTTAGGGTTTAGGGTTTAGGGCTTATTATTTAGAGTTTATTCTTTGTGGTTTAGGGTTTAGGGTTTAGGGTTTATGATTGTAGGTTTAGAGTTTAGGGTTTAAGATTTAGGTTCTAGTTTATGGTTTAGGGTTTTTGGTTTTCTTTTTAATAGAGAAAAAATTTAGATTCAACATTTCTTCTTTTCGATTTCATCAACCAAGTAACACACCAAGTTTTCTAAGACACAAGCGATGACATAAATAAAAAATGAGCATGCATAGAGCAAATCAAAACCCTAGATAACTTGAACTGTCTCTACTATAAAGACACAGTTCCATAAGTAGCAATTCAGATCTTTCATTTGTTAGTTTCTCCAGTTCCCATTAGAACCACCCCAACCTCTCGAGTAGCAAGATCCACCAACATATCCCTGATCCCTCCCTCTGCCACTACCACGACTGTAACCTCCGTCACTCCTCCAGCCTCCATAACCACCAGCACCTCCAAATCCCACACCACCACTATGATAATCATAGTCTCCGCCTTTGCCTCCACTGCCAGATCTAAACTGAGCCTAGTTAATGGTGATGTTCATGCCATTAAGGTTTTGCCCATTCTTATGGTATATATTTTGGTTTATATTTATTAGGTTTTAGGGTTTAGGTTTATTTTTTAATTTATTTAGTTACTTTAGGTTTAGGTTTAAGGTTTGGGGTTTAGGGTTTAGGGTTAGGGTTTTGAGTTTAGGCTTTAGGTTTTAGGGTTTAGGGTTTAGGATTTTAGGTTTTATGCTTTTAGGGTTTAGGGTTTAAGGTTTTGGGTTTGCTTTTAGGGTTTAGGGTTAGTTTAAAATTTAGGGTTTATGGTTTTAGAGTTTAGGGTTTAGGTTTTTTGGGTTTAGTGTTTAGGTTTTAGGGTTTAAGGTTTAGAATTTTAGGGTTTAGGGTTATTTAAGGTTTAGGGTTTAGGGTTTAGGGTTTTTTTTTGGGAAAGTTAGAATTTTATTACCATAAAAGGAAAAGAGATAATGTCCTTAAAAGGGGTAAAGCTCTAAAATTCTACTACTCTCAGAGCTACAAGAAACCTAGAGAGCTAAACCCCCATTTAAGTACATTAGAAAAAGAAAAGAAAACAATAGAGCAAATATTGTCCCTAAAAGGCATAAGAGAAAAAGGCATACAGTAAGATAAACAAATCTTGAAAATTGTAAATGGATGAGTTAAGAGTTCATGATTCCTTTGAAAAAGCAAGATAAGAAGATCCCAACAACATCACTTGGGTTGAGAGCAATGACCATACCTCTGTATAGTTCCAACTTGTAAAATAAAATCTGTAAAACACTATAAAGGCAAAAGTCATACCTAAAAATGATAAGGATAAAGAGAGGAATAGGAGAGAGCTTAGGAAGAGAAGGCTCAAGATTAGTTAGGATCATCTCAAGGGGAAACAATACATAAGGGCATCCAAACTTCATAAAGAAGGGTTACAATCATATGTAATGCTTCCAACCAGAGAGAAGATGTGAGAAACATGAAAGCCATCATAGTTAGCATACCTAATACAAGTAAACATCCAAGGCCAGTAGTCCATAGAGTTCCAAATCCATCACCAATAAACAAAAAGCAACCAACCAGCAACCAGCTAGCTGCCAAACCACCAAATAAAAACCACAACAGACTAATCACAATAACCTAGAGAGAGGCTAGAACAAAGTCAGAATACCAACAACAACCATTAACCAAATTCCCATCCAAGATCCAAACCATGGAAAACCAATACCAATCATCAACAAGCACTAGACTGATGCCAATTAATTGAGAAATAGCCAATAAAACCAAGATAGGAGCCCTCAAGCCAAAGTCCCAACAATAAGCAGTCACCAAGGAAAACCAAGGTGAGCAACCACAAATGACTAAATAGCTCAAAAATGAAACCATCAACTGAAGGAAACATAAGCTGCAGTGTAAATCTAAAGATAAAATAACCACACAAAAGGGGCCAAAGGCACCACCAATAACAAAATCAAAAGTCCAATCCAAAATGATCAACAAAGGTTCAGCAACATAGTAAAAGGCTTTAGAAAATTGTTGGGTTTAGGTTTTAGGATTAAGTTTCAGGTTTTAGTTTAGTGTTTAGGGTTTTTTTTAATAGAGAACAAATTCAGATTCAATATTTCTTTTTTTTATCAACTATGTAACACAATAAGTTTTCTAAGATAGAAGTGGTGACATAGATCAAAATGAGCATAGAAAATCAAAATCTAGATAACTATAACTATCTCTACTATAAAGACACAATTCCATAAGCAGTAGAATAAATTGGTCATTCTTTAGTTTCTCCAGTTCCCATTAGAAACCACCTGACTTCTCGAGTAGCGGGATCCACCATAATATCCCCGATCTCTCCCTCCAGCACCACCACGACTATAACCTCCATCGCTCCTCCCACCTCCATAACCACACCTGCTTTGATGACCACCTTTGTATTTGCTAGCACCTCCAGATCCCCCACAACCACTGTGATAATCGTCGCCTCTGCCTTTGCCTCCACCACCAGATCTTGACTGAGCCTAGCTGATGGTGATGTTCCTGTCATCAAGGTTCTTCCCATTCTTAAGTTTTAAGTTTATGTTTATTAGGTTTTAGGGTTTAGGTTTATTTTCTAATTTATTTAGTTACTTTAGGTTTAGGTTTAATTTTTGGGGTTTAGGGTTTAGGGTTTAGAGTTAGGGTTTAGGGTTTAGGGTTTAGGGTTTGGGTTTAGGATTTAGGGTTTAGGTTTAAGGTTTAGGGTTTAGGGTTTATGCTTTTAGGGTTTAGCGTTTGGGGTTTAGGGTTAGGGTTTCATGTTTAGAGTTTAGGGTTTTTTGTGATTTAGGGTTTAAAGTTTAGGGTTTAGTGATTAGGGTTTTTTAGGGTTTACAGTTAAGGGTTTAGCGTTGTAGGTTTAGAATTTAGGGTTTAAGGTTTTTCTTTAATAAATAGACTGGTAGGTTTAGGTTTATTTAGTATATTTAGTTTACTTTTATTTTAGTTAACTTTATTTTTATTTTTTTTTAGGTTTATTTTGTATTTTATTTACTTTAGTTATCTTATTTTAGTTTGGTTCTTTATTTTAGTTTATATTTTTGGTTTAGGTTTAGGTTTACATTTTAGTTGAGTTTTAATTTTATTTTATTTTTTAGGTTTAGGTTTTATTTTTTATTTTTAGGTTTAAGTTTAGGATTTTATTTAATCTTTTTAGGTTTAGGTTTTAGGATTCATTTTAGGTTTATTTTTGGTTTTAGTTTAGGTTTAGGTTTATTTTTAGTTTATTTTATTTTATTTAGAGGTTTAGGTTTAGTTTAGGTTTAGTTTATTATTATTTTTTTATTTTACTTTATTTTGCTTTAGGTTTATTTTAGTTTAGGATTTAGATTTTATATTTTATTTAGGCATTATTTTTAGGTTTATTTTTAGTTTTAGGTTTTATTTAGTTTTTATTTTATTTTACTTTAAGTTTATTTTATTTATATTTTAGGTTTAGCTTTTATTTTATTTAGGTTTTTTATTCTTAGGTTTATTTTATTTTTTAGTTTAGTTTTGGATTTTCTTATTTTATTTTAGTTTATTTTTAATTTTATTTTATTTTTTATGTTTAGGTTTAGTTTAGGTTTTATTTATTTTAATTTTTTATTTTATTTAGGTTTAGGTATTTTATTTATTTTATTTTTAGATTTTTTAGTTTAGGTTTAGGTTCAGGTTTTAGGGTTTAGGGTTTTGTTTTGTGTTTAGGGTTTAGGGTTTAGTTTAGGATTTTATGATTTTAGGGTTTGGGTTCTAGGTTTATTTTAAGTTTTAGGCTTTAGGGTTAGGTTTAGGGTTTAGTTTAGGGTTTAGATTTTAGGGTTTAGGGTTTAATTTTAGGGTTAGAGGTTTAGGGTTAGGTTTAGGGTTTATATTTAGGGTTTAGGTTTAAGTTTAGTTTTAGGAGTTAAGGTTAGGAGTTTAGGGTTTGGGTTTAGGGTTTAGAGTCTAGGGTTTTAGGTTTGGTTTAAGTTAGTTTAAGGTTTATGGTTTATGTTTTTTAAGGTTTAGGGTTAATTTAGGGATTTTTAGTTTTAAGGTTTAAGGTTTAGGATTTAGGGTTTAGGGTTTAGGATTTAGTGTTTAGGGTTTAGCATTTAGGGTTTTTTTAAATTAAGTAAATCGGTAGGTTTAGGTTTATTTAGTTTATTTAGTTTATTTTATATTATTATTTAGGTTTATTTTTTATTTTTATTTAATTTAGTTTATTTATTTTATGTTTATTTATTTTAGTTTAGGGTTAGGTTTATGTTTATTTTTTTTAGTTTAGTTTTATTTTTATTTTATTTTTTAATTTTAAATTTATTTTTTTATTTTTTGATTTAGGTTTAGATTTTTATTTTATTTTTTAGGTTTAGGTTTTAGGTTTTAATTTTAGGTTTATTGGTAGGTTTTATTTTAGTTTAGGTTTAGGTTAATTTTTAGTTTATTTTATTTTATTTAGCTTATGGTTTAGGTTTAGTTTATTTAAGGTTTAGGTTTATTTATTTTAGTTTAGTTAGGTTTATATTTTATTATTTTTTTTTTAGGTTTAGGTTTTAGTTTAGGGTTTAGGTTTTATTTTTTATTTATATTTTATAATTTTAGGTTTAGGTTTTATTTAGTTTTATTTTATTTATTTTGGTTTTATTTTACCTTTAGTTTTACTTTATTTATGTTTTATTCTTATGTTTATTTTCTTTTAAGTTTAGTTTAGTTTTTTTATTATTTTAGCTTTTTTTATTAGTTTTTTAATTTTTAGGTTTAGGTTTTTTAAATTTTTTATTTTATTTTATTATTATTTTATTTAGGTTTAGGTTTTTTTATATATTTTATTTTTAGCTTTTATTTACTTTAGTTTAAGTTTTTAGGTTTTTTGGGTTTAGGGTTTTAATGTTTAGGGTTTAGGGTTTAGGGTTTAGGGTTAGGGATTTAGGGTTTAGGGTTTAGTGTTTAGGCTTTAGGATTTAATGTTTTTAGGGTTTAGGGTTTAGGGTTTTATTTTTTGTTTATTTAGTTTATTTTTTTTTTAGGTTTATGAGTTTATTTATTTTATTTTATTTTATTTTGTTTTATTTTAGTTTATTTTATTTTTATTTTTATTTTTTAGTTTTTTTTGTTTATTTTAATTTAGGTTTATTTTAGCTTTATTTTAGGTTTACTTTAAATTTTATTTATTTTTTTTGGTTTTATTTTTTTATTTAGGTTTAGGTTTATTTTATTTTGTTTATTTTAGGTTTAGTTTTTTTGTTTAGGTTTAGGTTTTATTTATTTTATTAATTTTATGTTTATTTTAGTTTTATTTTTTAGGTTTATTTTTTATTATTTTTTATTTTATTTTATTTTAGGTTTATTTTATTTTATTTTTTTAGGTTTATTTTAATTAGGTTTTGTTTTAGGTTTAATTTATTTTTAGTTTAGTTTAGGTTTTTTTTATTTTATTTTAGTTAGTTTTTTTATTTTTATTTTATTTTATTTTAGGTTTAGGTTATTTTTTTATTTTATTTTATTTATTTTATTTTATTTATTTAGGTTTTTTTTATTTATTTTATTTTTGTTTATTTTAGTTTAGGTTTATTTTATTTTTATTTATTTAGGGTTTAGTTTATTTTTTTAGTTTAGGTTTAGGTTTATTTTATTTATTTATTTTAATTTATTTTTTTATTTATTTTAGGTTTAGGGTTTTTTTATTATTTTTTTATTTTAGGTTTATTTATTTTAGGTTTATTTTTAGGTTATTTTAGGTTTTTATTTTTTATTTTTTTTATTTTTTAGTTTAGATTTATGTTTATTTTTATTTATTTTTATTTATTTTAGTTTATTTTATTTTATTATTATTTTATATTTATTTTATTTTGTTTTATTTTATTATTTATTTTATTTTAGGTTGTTTATTTAGTTATTTTTATGTTTAGGTTTATTTTTATATTTTAGGTTTATTTTATTTTAGTTTAGGGTTGAATTTTTTATTTTTAGGTTTAGGTTTAAGTTTTTTTATTTTATTTTTTTTTAGGTTTAGGTTTTAGGTTTATTTTTTTATTTTGGTTTAGGTTTATTTTAGTTTATTTTATTTTATTTATTTTAGGTTTAGGTTTAGGTTTACTTTATTTTAAGTTTAGGTTTACCTTTTATTTATTTTAGATTTATTTTTTATTTATTTTTATGTTTTTTTCTAGATTTAGGTTTTTACTTAGTTTTTATTTTATTTTATATTCATTTTATTTTATTTTGACTTTTGAATTTTATTTATTTTGGTTTTTATTTTTTTGTTTAGGGTAGGTTTTTATTTATTCTATTTTAGTTTAGTTTTTATTTTTTATTTCTTATTTTATTTTGTTTAGTTTTTTATTTTATTTTATTTTTTTTATTTGGTTTAGGGTTTAGGTTTAAGTTTAGGGTTTAGGTTTAGGTTTAGGATCTAGGGTTATTTTAGGTTTTTAGTTTAGGTTTAGTTTATGGTTATTTTAGGTTTAGGTTTAGGTAGGATTTTTATTTTTTATTATTTTAAAATTTAAACTAGGTTTATTAGTTTATTTTATTTATTTTATTTATTTTTTTTTATTTATTTTAGTTTAGTTTATTTTTTGTTTAGTTTAGTTTATTTAATTTAGAGTTATTTATTTTACTTCAGGTTTTTTATTTTAGTTTATTTTTTAGGTTTAGGTTTATATTTATATGTATTTTTTTACTTTAGTTTTATTTTTATTTATTAAGTTTTATTTTTATTTTTATGTTTAGGTTTTTTATTTTATTTTTAGGTTTAGTTTTTATTTATTTTATTATTTTTTAGTTTAGGTTTAGGTTTATTTTTTGGTTTATTTTATTTAATTTGTTTTTTAGGGTTTAGGTTATTTAGTTTATTTTAGGTTTAGGTTTAGGTTTTATTATTATAGTTAGTTTATTTAGAGTTTTTGGTTTATTTTATTTTTATTTTAGGTTTAAGTTTTTTTTTTTAGTTTAGGTTAGGTTTATTTTTAGGTTTGGTTTTATTTAGTTTTATTTTATTTAGGTTTATTTATTTTATTTTAGTTTTAGGTTTATTTATTTAGCTTTTATTTTTTTGTTTAGGTTTTATTTTATTTTAGTTTAGTTTTATTTTTATTTTTTTTTTTTGGGTTTAGGTTTAGGTTTAGGTTAGTTTTATTTTTATTTATTTATTTTTTATTATTTTTAGGTTTAGTATATTTATTTATTTTTTTAAGTTTATTTAGTTTAGGTTTTAGGTTTTATTTTATGTTTTTTTTAGGTTTATTTTTGTTTAGGTTTAGGTTTATTTTAGTTTATTTTCTTTTATTTAGTTTTTTAGGTTTAGTTTATTTTATATTATTTATTTTATTTTTTTATTTAGATTTATTTTAGTAGGTTTAGGTTTTTTTATTTATTTTAGGTTTATTTTAGGTTTAGGTTTTATTTATTTTTTAATTTTTTTTTTTTTAGGTTTATTATAGGTTTATTTTATTTTTTATGTTTAGTTTTATTTTAGTTAGTTTATTAGGTTTATTTTATTTTTTTTATTTAGTTTAGATTATTATTTATTATTTTAATTTATTTTTTATTAGGTTTATTTTATTTTCTTTTTAGGTTTAGGTTTAGTTTTTTATTTATTTTTTATTTTAGGTTTTTTTATTTAGTTTAGGTTTATGTTTTAGGTTTTATTTAGTTTATAGTTTAGTTGGTTTATTTATATTTTAGGTTTATTTAGTTTAGTTTTTAGTGTTTAGGTTATTTAGGTTTATTTAGGTTTTTTTTAGGTTTTTATATTTAGTTTTAGGTTTATTATTTTAGGGTTTAGGTTTAGTTTAGGTTTATTTATTTTATTTATTATTGGGTTTATTAGGTTTATTTTAGGGTTTTGGGTTTAGTTTAGGTTTTAATTAGGGTTTAGGTTTTATTTTTTAATAGAAAATAAATTATTTTATTTTTTTATTTTTTGATTTTAGAATTTTTAGACAGTTTTTGAGTTAGTGTAGTTAGTTTTATTATAAAGACAGTTATTAGTATTTGTTTTAAGGTGTTTAGTCGACTCAAATTTAGCTCAAATCGAGATTGAGTCAAAGAAAATGAAAGGTTTAAATTTTATTTTTAGTTATTTTAAGTTTTTGATCAAAATAATTGTTTTATTTAAAACCAATTATAATTAGATGTGGTTTATTTATCGTTTGGAGATGAATTTATTTTTATGTGCTTTACACTTATGGAAGACTCACTCTATTTTATCTTCTCTTCTTTATTTCTTGGCTTCTCGTATTTTAATTTTTTTGAAAGGATGTTTATTTTATTGACTTTTTGATCTCTATGGTTAGGTGTTTCTTTACTATCATCTTTTATAGCTTTTTTTATTGCTTTGGTTGCTTCTTTGCTTTTTTACCTACTTGTTTATTTTATTAAGTATTTATGCTATGAGTATGACTATGAGATTTAGGATGTATTTTTCAATTATTTATTTTTTATTATTATATTTGAGGTTAGTGTTTGGTTCTTCAATATTTGAGTTTAGATTTAGGGTTGCTTTTATTTTATTATTTAAGTGTCCAAGACCAAGCTCATTTATGGTTTGTTTTGATGTGTATCTTATTTTTTTAGTTGCGATTTAGATGAAGTTATATTTTTTTATGTTAGAGCGGAGGTTAGCCATTTAGTTTATTTAGGTTTTGATTTAGTTTATTTTATAGTTTAGTTTTTTATTTTAATGTTTATGTTGAAATTGTTTTAATATTATAGTGAGAAATTATTTTTTTGTTTAATTATTTATGCCATTACACTATAGGAGATTAGTTTTATTTTTTCATTTCACTTTTTTTTTGATATTTATTTAGCTAAATCAAATCTTATTGACTATTTCAATTTAAATTATTTTTTTTTTTTGAGCGACATAGTTTGTATATTTTGGATCTATCGTTCTTATTTCTCTGTTCCCATCAAAACCACCCGTTTAGCAAGATCCACCATCATCAATCACTCCCCTCCACCACGGTTGTAACCTCATCAATACTCATGCCTTTCCACCACCTCCATATCCACCTACACCTCCGGATGATTTTGTGATAACTACCTCCTTTGCCTCCACCAGTTCTAGGCTTGGTTGATGATGATGTTTTTAGGTTATGCCCATTCTTAGGGTTTAGTTTAGGTTTAGGTTTATTAGGTTTTTTTATTTTTTTATTTTATTTAGTTACTTTAGTTTAGGTTTAGGGTTTAGGGTTTCTTTAAATTTGGTAGGTTTAGGTTTATTTAGTTATTTTATTTATTTTAGTTCATTTTATTAATTTTATTTAGTTTATTTTTAATTTTTATTTAGTTTAGTTCATTTATTTTAGGTTTATTTATTTTAGATTAGGTTTTATTTTTATTAATATTTTAGATTTATGTTTATTTTTTTAGTTTAGTTTAATTATTATTTTATTTTTTTAGGTTTAGGTTTATTTTTTTATTTTAGGTAGTTTATTTATTTTAGTTTTAGGTTTTATTTTAGGTCTATTTTAGGTTTTTTTTTTAGTTTAAGTTTAGGTTTATTTTAGTTTATTTTAGTTAATAGTTTGGGGTTTAGGTTTAGTTTATTTTTATTTAGTTTTAGGTTTATGTTTATTTATTTTTAGTTTAGTTTATTTTTGTTTAGGTTTGGGTTTATTTTATTTCGTTTATTTTATGTTTAGGTTTTTTTAGTTTCTTGGTTGATTTTTAATTTTTACTTTATTTTTAGGTTTTATTTTTAGGTTTATCTTTAGGTTTAGGTTTTTATTTAGTTTTATTTTATTTAATTTTAGGTTTACTTTATTTTTTTATTTATGTTTAGTTTTATTTTATTTATATTTTATTTTATGTTTCTTTTATTTTAGTTTAGTTTAGATTTTTATTTATTTTATTTTATTATAGTTTCTATTTTTATATTATTTTATTTTTAGGTTTAGGTTTAGGTTTAGTTTAGGTTTTAGTTTAGCTTTTTATTTTATTTTTTATTTTTTTATTTTGGTTTAAGTTTATTTATTTATTTATTTTGGGTTTTATTTAGTTTATTAGATTTTTTTTAGTTTTAGGGTTTAGGTTTAGGGTTTGGGTTTTAGGTTTAGGGTTTAGGGTTTTAGGATTTAGGGTTTAGGGTTTAAGGTTTAGGGTTTAGGGTTTACGATTTAAAGTTTGGGGTTTAAGATTTAGGGTTTAGTGTTAAGATTTTTTTTAAAAAATTAGGTAAACTGATGGTTTAGGTTTATTTAGTTTATTTTTTATTTATTTTAGTTTTTTTATTTGGATTTATTTTTATTTTTATTTTTATTTTTGTTTAGGTTTTTAATTTATTTTTATTTTATTTTATTTTACTATTATTTTAGGTTTAGTTTTTTATTTTATTTAGGTATTTTATTTTTTTTAGTTTAGTTTAGGTTTATATTTATTTTGTTTAGTATAGATTTTTTTTTAGGTTTAGGTTTAGGTTTAGGTTTTTTAGGTTTTATTTTTATTTTTAGTTTAGGTTTTTTATTTATTTTATTTTTAGGTTTTATTTTGTTTAGTTTAGCTTTTAGCTTTTATTTTAGGGTTTAGGGTTTAGGATTAGTTTAGGGTTTAGGGTTTAGGGTTTTGGGTTTAGGGCTTAGGGTTTAGGGTTAGGGTTTAGAGTTTAGGGTTTAGGGTTTTTTAGGTTTAGGTTTATGGTTTAGAGTTTAGGGTTTGGGTTTAGGATGGGTTTATTTATTTTTTTAATTAGTAGGTTTAGTTTATTTAGTTTATGTAGTTCATTTTTTATTTATTTAGTTTATTTTATTATTTATTTTTATTTAGGTTTAGTTTTATTTAGTTAAGTTTATTTATTTTCAGTTTATTTATTTTAGTTTAAGTTTTTCATTTAGGTTTGTTTTTTAGGTTAGTTTATCTTATTTTTTAAGTTTAGGTTTTATTTTATATTTTTATGTTTAGGTTTAGGTTTTTTTATTTTTTTTAGGTTTAGGTTTTAGGTTTTTTTACTTTAGGTTTTTTTAGGTTTAGGTTTATTTTAGTTTATTTTATATTATTTAGTTTAGCTTTAGGTTTAGGTTTTATTTATTTTAGTTTAGGTTTAGGGTTTATTTATTTTATTTAGGTTTTTTTATTTTATATTTATTTTTTTTAGGTTTAGGTTTTTATTTAGTTTTAAATTTAATTTATTTTATGTTTATTTTTTTTAGGTTTAGTTTTTATTTTATTTGGTTTTTTATTTTTTCAGTTTAGTTTAGGTTTTTCTTTATTTTATTTTAGTTTAGTTTTTATTTTTTGTAGGTTTAGGTTTAGGTTTAGGTTTAGGCTTTAATTTATGTTTTCATTGTATTTTATTTTTTATTTTATTTTGGTTTAGGTTCTTTAATTAATTTTATTTTCAAGTTTTATTTAGTTTAGGGTTTAGCTTTTTTAGCATTTTAGGGTTTAGGGTTTAGGGTTTTGGGGTTAGGTTTAGTTTAGGTTTAGGGTTTAGGTTTAGGGTTTAGGGTTTATTTTTTAGGTTTAGTTTTAGGTTTTAGTTAGGTTTTTTTATTTAAATTTTTTTACTTATTTAGGGTTTAGGGTTTAGGTTTATTTATTAGTTTTAGGGTTTAGGTTTAGGTTTAGGGTTTAGGTTTTTAAATTAAGAAAAGATTGGTTTAGGTTTATTTAGTTTATTTTTTTTATTTATTTTTATTTATTTTATTTTTATTTATTTTATTAGTTTTTTTATTTTATTTAGTTTAGTTTATTTATTTTATTTATTTATTTTAGTACATTTTTTTATTATTTTTTTTAGGTTTAGGTTTAAGTTTCTATTTATTTTTTAGTTTAGTGTTTTTTTCTATTTAAATTTTATTTTTATTTTTAAGTGTAGGTTTACATTTTTATTTTAATTTTTTAGGTTTAGGTTTTAGCTTTTTATTTTAGGTTTATTTTTAGGTTTATTTTTAGGTTTTATTTTTTTTAGTTTAAGATTAATTTTTTTTTTACTTTATTTTATATTATTTAGTTTTGCTTTAGGTTTATGTTTAGTTTATTTTTGGTTTGGGTTTAGGTTTATTTATTTTAGTTTAGGTTTAGGGATATGTTATTTTATTTAAGGTTTAGGTTTTATTTTATATTTATTTTTTAGATTTTTTAGGTTTAGGTTTATTTAGTTTTAATTTAATTTATTATAGGTTTATTTTATTTTTATTTTAGGTTTAGTTTTTATTTTATTTAGGTTTTTTTTATTTTTTTAGTTTAGTTTAGGTTTTTATTTATTTTATTTTAGTTTAGTTTTTATTCTTTTAGGTTTAGGTTTAGGTTTAGGTTATTTAATTTATGTTTTATTATATTTTATTTTATTATTTTTGTTTAGGTTCTTTTATTTATTTTATTTTAGGTTTACAGTTTAGGGTTTTTTTAGCATTTTAGGGTTTATTATTTATTAGGTTTAGGGTTTGGGTTATTTAGGTTTGGGTTTAGTTTAGGTTTTTTAGGGTTTATGGTTTAGTTTATTTTGGGTTTAGGTTTAGGGTGATTTAGGTTTAGGTTAGTTTTTTTTACTTATTTAGTTTAGTTTTTAGGTTTAGGGTTTAGGTTTATGGTTTAGGCTTTAGGGTTAGTTTTAGGGTTTATGGTTTAGGGTTTAGGGAATTTAGGGTTTAGGGTTTAGGGTTTAAGGTTTATGGTTTTTTTTAATTAGGAAAACTGATTGCTTTAGGTTTCTTTAGTTTATTTTTTATTTATTTTCATTTATTTTATTTTTTATTCTTTTAGAATAAGTTTTTATTTTTTTTAGTTTAGTTTATTTATTTTAGGTTTATTTTTTTAGTACACATTTTTTATTTTAGTTTATTTTTTGGTTTAGGTTTAAGTTTCTATTTATTTTTTAGTTTAGTGTTTTTTTGGTTAGGTTTTATTTTTATTTTTTAGGTGTAGGTTTAGGTTTTATTTTATTTTTCTCAGTTTATGTTTTAGTTTTTTATTTTAGGTTTATTTTTAGGTTTTAGTTTTTTAGTTTAGGTTTTGGTTTATTTTAGTTTGTTTTATTTTATTTAGTTATGGGTTTAGGTTTAGTTTTATTTAGATTTAAGTTTATGTTTTATTTATTTTAGTTTAGTTTTTTTTAGTTTAGGTTTAGGTTTATTTTATTTTGATTATTTTATGTTCAATTTTTTTCTATTTTAGTTTATGCCATAAGTTTTATTTTTAATTTATTTTTTGGTTTTATTTTTAGGTTTATTATTTAGGTTTAGGTTTTATTTAGTTTATATTTTAGGTTTTTATTTTTTTATCTTATGTTTAGTTTATATTTTATTTAGGTTTATTTATTTTAGATTTATTTTATTTTTTAGTTTAGTAAATTTTTATTTATTTATTTTAGTTTAGTTTTTATTTTTATTTTATTTTAAGTTTAGGTTTAGGTTAGGTTTAGGTTTAGGTTTAGGTGACATTTAGGTTGTATTTTTTTATTTATTTTATTTTAGGTTTTATTTAGTTTTAAGTTTAAGTTTTTTAGGTTTAGGGTTTTGTTTAGTTTTAGTTTAGAGTTTAGGGTTTAAGGTTTAGGGTTGTATATTTTAGGGTTTAGTGTTTAGGGTTTAATGTTTTATGGTTTAGGGTTATAAGTTAAGAATTTAGGGTTTAAGGTTTATTTTAGGGTTTAGAGTTAGGGTTTTTTAATATTTATTTATTTTTTATTTAGGGTTTAAGGTTAAGGATTTAAGGTTAGTTTAGGGTTTAGGGTTTAGGATTTAGTGTTGTAGGCTTAGGGTTATAGGATTAGAATTTAGGGTTTAGTGTTAGTTTATTTTATTTAGGGTTTAAGGTTTAGGGTTGTAGGTTTAGGTTTAGTTTTAGGTTTAGGGTTTAGTATATTTTTTAAAATTAAGTAAACTCATAGGTTTAGGTTTATTTAATTAATTTTTTTATTTTATTTTATTTTATTTTTTTATTTTATTATTTTCTTTTGGTTATTTTAATTTTTATTTAGTTTAGTTTATTTAATTTAGGTTTATTTATTTTAGTTTAGTTTTTTATTTTAGTTTATTTTTGAGGTTTAGGTTTATGTTTATTTTTTTTACTTTAGTTTTATTTTTATTTTATTTTTTTTGTTTAGGTTTTATTTTTTTATTTTTTAGGTTTTATTTTATAGGTTAAGGTTTATTTAATTTTATTTTATTTTATGTTGGTTTTTTTTCATTTTATTTTATTAGTTTTTTTTTATATTTTATTTTAGTTTAGGTATTTTTATTTTATTTTAGTTTAGTTTATATTTTTTTATTTTATTTTCTTCTTTGGGTTTAGGTTTAGGTTTAGGTTGTAGTTTATGTTTTTATTTTATTTTATTTTTTTATTTTATTTAGGTTTAGTTTTATTTATTTATTTTATTTTTAGGTTTTATTTAGTTTACTTTTAGGTTTATTTTAGTTTAGGGTTTTTAGTTTATTTAGGTTTATGTTTAGGTTTATTAATTTTAGTGTAGTTTATTTTAGTTTAGGTTTAAGTTTATTTTATTTTGTTTATTTTATTTTATTTTAGGTTTAGTTTTTTTTTAGTCTAGGATTTAGGTTTTTTTTATTTATTTTTAGGTTTACTTTTTAGGTTTAGGTTTTTATTTAGTTTTTATTTTATTTTATTTTAGTTTTATTTTACATTTATTTCATTTTTATTTTACATTTAGTTTTTATTTTATCTAAGTTTTTATTCTTAGGTTTATTTTATTTTATTTAGTATAGTTTAGGTTTTCATTTATATTATTTTAATTTATCTTCATTTGTTTATTTTATTTTCTTTTAAGGTTTAGGTTTAAGTTTTTTTTTTCTTTTATTTTCACTTTTATTTAGTTTAGATTTAGGTTTTTTTAGGTTTTTTTTTTAGGTTTAGGGTTTAGGTTTAAGGTTTATGATTTTAGGGTTTAGGTTTAGGGTTTTAGGTTTAGGTTAGGGTTTAGGGTTTATGGTTTAGTGTTTAGGTTTAGGTTTAGAGTTTTAGGGTTTAGAGTTTTAGGTTTAGTTTAGCTTAGTTTAAGTTTAGTTTAAATTAGTTTAGGTTTAAGGTTAGTTTGGGTTTTTAGGTTTAAGGTTTAGGTTTAGGTTAGTTTAGTTTATTTTAGGTTTAGGTTTAGGTTTAGGTTTAGTTTAGGGTTTAGGTTTAGTTTGGTTTAAGTTTAGGGTTTAGGATTTAGGGTTTTAGGGTTTAAGGTTTTTAGGGTTTAAGTTTTAGGCTTTTGGTTTAGGGTTTATGGTTTTTATTTTATTATTTTTAATAGAGAACAAATTCATGGTCAACATTTCTTCTTTTTGATTTCATCAACCAAGTAAAACACTAAGTTTTTTAAGAAATAAGTGATGACATAGATCAAAAATGAGCGCGCATAGAGCAAATCAAAAATCCTATATAACTAGAATGGCCTCAACTGAAAAGACACAGTTCCATAAGAATCAGATAGGTCATTGTTCAATTTCTCCATGTCCCATCAGAACCACCCGGCATCTCGAGTAGTGGGATCCACCATCATATTATGATCTCTCCCCTCCACCCACCTTAACCTCCATGGTCCTCCTTCCTCCATGACCACCACTACCCACCTCCTCCATATCCACCGGCACCTCTAGATCCCCACCACCACTAGATGTAGCCTCCACCTTTCCTCCACGTATCTGGGATTAATAGATGTTGATGTTTCAGGTTACTATTAGGGTTTATGTTTAGGTTTAGGTTTATTAGGTTTTAGGCTTTAGGATTATTTTTAATTTATTTAGTTACTTTTTTAGGTTTAGGGTTTTTTAATTAAGAAAATAGTAGGTTTAGGTTTATTTAGTTTATTTTTATTTATTTATTTTATTTTATTTTGTATTTTATTTAGGTTTATTTTTATTTTTTATTTAGTTTATTTGTTTATATTAGATTTATTTTATTTAGTTTAGGTTTTTTATTTTAGTTTATTTTTTAGGTTTATGTTTTTTTTAGTTTACTTTTAATTTTATTTTAGTTTTTGGGTTTAGGTTTTATTTTTTATTTTTAGGTTTTTATTTAATTTTTTTAGGTTTAGCTTTTAGGTTTTCATTTTAGGTTTATTTTTAGGTTTTATTTTTTTGTTTAGGTTTAGGATTATTTTTAGTTTGTTTTATTTTATTTAGTTTAGGGTTTAGGATTAGTTTATTTTAGATTTAGGTTTAAGTTTTATTTGTTTTAGTTTAATTTATTTTATATTTGGTTTAGGTCTTATTTTGTTTATTTTAGGTTTAGGTTTTTTTAGTTATGGTTTTGGGTTTTATTTTTTTATTTATTTTTAGGTTTAATTTTAAATTTATCTTTTAGGTTTAGGTTCTTTATTTTGTTTTTTATTTTATTTTATTTTAGGTTTATTTGATTTTGATTTTTTTTTAGTTTTATTTTATTTAGGTTTTAATTTTTAGGATTTTTATTTTTTTAGTTTAGTTTACATTTTATTTATATTATTTTAGTTTATTATTTTATATTATATTATTTTTGGTTTAGGTTTAGGTTTTATTTTATTTTATTTTTTAATTTATTTAGATTTAAATTTTTTTATTTATTTTATTTTTAGGATTTTTTTAGTTTAGGCTTAGCTTTTTATATTTTTAGGGTTTAAGGTTTTATGGTTTAGGGTTTAGGGTGTGGGGTTTATGGTTTAAGGTTTAGGGTTTAGGGTTGTAGGTTTAGGGTTTGGAGTTTAGGGTTTAGGGTTAGGGTTTTTTTAAAATTTTGTAAACTAGGTTTAGGTTTAGGTTTATTTTTTTATTTATTTTAGTTTATTTTATTTTATTTTTTATTTAAGTTTATTTTTATTTTTATTTTTATTTAGGTTTTTATTTTATTTTATTTTAGGTTCATTTTATTTTTATTTTGGGTATAAGTTTGTATTTTATTTAGGTATTTATTTTATTTTATTTAGTTTAGTTTTTATATATTATATTTTAATTTAGTTTTACTTTATTTTATTTTCTTTTTAGGTTTAGGTTTAGATTTAGGTTTAGGTTTAGGTTTATTATTTTATTTTATTTGGGTTTAGGTTTTTTAATTTATTATATTCTTAGGTTTTATTTAGTTTAGGTTTTGGTTTTTAGCTTTTTTTAGGGTTTCAAGTTTAGGGTTAAGGGTTTGGGGTTTAGTGTTTAGGGTTTAGGCTTTAGGGTTTAGGGTTTAGGTTTAGGGTTAGGGTTTTATGGTTTAGGTTTAGGGTTTAGGGTTTAGGGTTTTTAGGGTTTAGGGTTTAGGTTTTAGGTTTAGGGTTTTTGGTTTTTACTTTTTTTAATAAAGAACAAATTCAGATTCAACATTTCATCAACCAAGTAACACACCAAGTTTTCTAAGACACAAGTGACGATATAGATAAAAAATGAGCACGCATAGAGCAAATCAAAGCCATAGATAATTAGAAGCATATATATGGTAAAGATAATTCTATTGGTAGCAGATTCGATCGATCGTTCTTCAATTTCTCCAATTCCCATTAGAACCACCCTAGCCTATCGAGTAGTCGGATCCATCATCATATCCTTGATCTCTCCCTTGGCCACCATGCACAGTAACCTGGGTCGCTCCCGCCTCCATAAGCACACTATTCCCCACCACCTCCATACCACCCACTACTATGCTCGCCTCGCCTTCATCTCCACCACCAGATCTGGACTAACTTGATTGATGGTGATGTTCCTACCATCAAGGTTTTGCCCATTCTTAGGGTTTAGGTTTAGGTTTATTAGGTTTTAGGGTTTAGGTTTATTTTTAAATTTATTTAGTTACTTTAGGTTTAGGTTTAGGGTTTGGGGTTTAGGGTTTAGGGTTCAGGGTTTAGGCTTAGGGTTTAAGGCATAGGGTTTAGGGTTTAGGGTTTTAGAGTTTATGCTTTTAAGGTTGAGGGTTTAGGGTTTAGGATTTAGGGTTTAGGGTTGTATGTTTAGGGTTTTAGGTTTAGGGTTTAGTGTTTAGGGTTTAAGGTTTAGGGTTTAGGATTTAGGGTTTAAGGTTTTTTTTAAAATTAAGTAAACTGGTTGGTTTTGGTTTATTTAGTATATTTAGTTTATTTTTATTTTTTATTTTTTTATTTAGTTTAGTTTATTTATTTTATGTTTATTTATTTTTATTAGTTTATTTTTTTATTTTTAAGGTTTAGGTTTAGGTTTTAATTTAGTTTTTTATTTTATTTTTATTTTTTTAATTTGTTTAGGTTTAATTTTCTTAAATATTTATTTTATTTTAGGTTTTATTTAATTTAGGTTTAGGTTTTAGGTTTAGGGTTTAGGGTTTAGGGTTTTAGGGTTTAAGATTTTTAGGTTTATGGTTTAGGGTTAGGTATTAGAGTTTAGGGTTTAGGGTTTAGGGTTTAGTGTTTTGGCTTTAGGGTTTAGGGTTTTTAGGGTTTAGGGTTTAGGGTTTAGGGTTTTTTATTAAAATTAAGTAAAGGCGGTTTAGGTTTATTTAGTTTTTTATTTATTTATTTTAGTTTAGTTTATTTATTGTTTTTATTTATGATTATTTTTAATTTTTATTTAGTTTAGTTTATTTATTTTTGTTTAGGTTTTTTATTTTAGTTTATCTTTTATGTTTAGGTTTTGGTTTAAGTTTACTTTTTAGTTGAGTTTTATTTTTTTTTATTTTTTAAGTTTAGGTTTTATTTTTTACTTTTAGGTTAAGGTTTAGGTTTTAGGTTTATATTTTAAGTT